>JAZHYW010049024.1:0-51822 GCA_037355805.1 Ixodes ricinus | reverse complement strand
CGGCCATTATGGGGCCAGAACAGATACTGTGGAAGGGGCTTCGTTATACTGCCATAGAGTAATATACACAAGGTAAAGAGCGGACACTGCCATAGGCCCCAGCGGCCCAGATGGACCGGTGACAGCTAGCGCTCCTAGCAGGCGGCATTAAGCATAACCTGGTTCCGGTTCCGGTCAAGTTAGTTTCGGTTTCGGTTTGGGCATTTCTGCTCCGGTTCGCCGGTACCCTTCTACTTTCTTTCCCCTCTCTTTCCTCCCCGCCTCCCTCACTCACTAGGCTCTCGGGAGCTACTCGAGTCCCGAAGCCGCTTCTTTTTTTTCTTTTTTTTAAATGTTGACGCAGTTTTATTTTTACTTTTACAACAGAATCCGTGCAAAATGTGGAGACAAAATTTCTACTTCACAAAATAGAGAGTGTATATCTTGTTTGTTTGCTTTTCTACTGTTAAACATTGAAGTTGCACAATCTCCACTTTGACTCCTGACTGGTGTGGAGCATTTTGGGGTCAACAACAGAAAGTGATTCGAAAACATTTTATTGGACTACATTCGTATATACATGATTTACTTCAGGCGCTCTGTATGTTTTATAAGAAAAAGATACAAAAATAAATGAATATGAAGGAGTTAAGGCATATCGTACACTTTGTAATAGATTTTTAGTGGAACCAAGTTAACAAAACTTTCCACATGGAACATGCCGAAGTGATCCATTCGCTTTCACGACGACTCGGGCACAGGAAGCAAGTGCAGAAATATATAAGACATCGCTATCATTACCCAGTTATAAGCTATAATAAGAAAGCAAAGCATACAGTGCAGAGTACAAATTCCAAACTGCCGGCTAAGTATAAAACGCACGAGTTGGCATAGCCTAGAAACACACTGTGGGAGAGCCATTACCAAACGGTGAGAACTCTATTCAGAATCTGACAAGATTCAAAGTCCCTAAACATTCCCGAAATACATTTTGATCAGAAAGGAAGTATGGCGTAAAAAAAGCGTCTAAACACCTATAGACAGTGCATACAAAAAGTGGATGCATTTTCTTTCGAATCTATAGCCTCTTACATTATGTTTTATTGACATTTTGTAGAAAGTGGATAAATACTTTTGCAAAGGGGCCGTGATACCTGTTTGTTGGAAATAACTGAAATAAATGTTTGGAGTGCAATGCATGCACACTCAATTAGTAAGCACTTTCTGTTTTTGATTTGACAGCCGCCTTCATTAATACACTACTAGCACTAAAGCACTTGTCAGTTGCTTGCCAGCAACTGGCAACTAGAGAGTACAATCAGACTTTGTCCAAGTTCTGGTTGAAAAATCGAACATGCTAACACAAGCGTATTATGCAAAACATTTTTAAAAAACATTTGTGGCACTCTGAGCAAAGTTAAGCTACCCAGTCCTGAAAGTGTGTGCTACAATGAGCACTTTACACTCCTCGAACATGCGCCACACTCTCTATTACGGCAAGAAAGTGATTTTCTAGTTTCAGAATGAAATTAAATGCAACCTGTGATAGTACTACTAGGTTTTGCGAAGAGTTTTCGAAACACATGGTATGCTTTCAGCACAAGAAAGTACTGGTGAGCCCTGTTCAAGTTGTCAGACTCATCCCATCAGCAGCTGAGAACAGCCACAGCTGTGGGTTGTCTGTTCAAGAAATGCTTAATCAATTAGCTCTCAACGTAATAAGTGGATGAGTCATCAATTATGTTGAGACCTGATGTCTGATGTCAGCTCAGAAATATCCTCTAGTGGCGGGAAGTTATCAATTAGAAGACATTCCACATTGTTTGCAATTGAACTTTCATGGTGCAAAATATTGGCAACTCCTTGAGGATGTCCAGCCTTGTCATCCTCTACGTTTCCACTGTTCGACAGCTTGAACAGTTTCCCTTTATCCGTATGTGTTTTAGTCCTGAGGTGAACTGATACACATTTAGAGGTTTGTATTGTATCCACAGGAAAACATATAGCTCCAATTATGTTCTCCTGTGGGTCTTACTACAGGCGTCGTGTAAGTAAGACCTTAAAGTCATTGCTGTTTGAAATCTCCTCCCAGATCCTGGGGACACTCTTTATAGTAACTTACGACCCTATGATGGTTTGTGGCTACCTCCTACTTTGGAACTTCCATGCTGAAATCCATCAGAGTTCCTGGTGAAGGAAATCGAGTACCTCACATTCTCCTTTCAGAATGGCATGACGGAACTTCTGCCGTATCTTCTTGAATTGTGACCTATTTAGACAATCAAAAAGACTGTCCATCCTACTGCAGAGATAGGCTGTAGCCATGGCTGCCTCAGGAAGCTCCTTGGCATAAACAGAGAATAGGACTGCGAGTCCTATTCCTTGTTTATCCTCAAAACCTACTACGTCACGCTTTACTTTCATGTTACTCAAAGGGTTTTGAAAAATGTGTCTCTCAGTAAGTTTCGGAGCCAATCGTGACCTCATCTCATGGGTAGACTGATAAAGTTCAACAATATCGAAACTGTTCAATGACCTCATTTTCAATGCAAAGAATTAGTGTAGCTTGGAGATTTTTTCTGGTTGTTTTTGATGAGGTGCGGAACATCAAAGGTAAGGTAAACATGTTCGTTGTCAACTTCAAAAATGACATGATAGCAGAACACCAAGTTGGTTGGAAAAGCACGTTTGAAGCCCCGTGATCCTGAACCACAGCCTTTACTGTGAAGCCAACAGTCTTAAGCTCCCGCAACGGAAGGAATGAGGAGACTGCAGATGAAAGAAGACGGTGTTGAGCTGTGCACAGCAGTTGTATGCAAGGGGATGAACCCACCTCCTGGAAAGTCCAGAAGTGCAACAACTGAAGCTCTATCAGCAACACCGTTCAACACCGTCATCTGTAAATCCATAGACAATGTCGTGTGCGGGATCTTAAGTCAAGTTCTTTACAAAACAATATGCATCGCTAATCGAGGGTACCACGCGATTGCAGCCCGACAGAAGCCGCAGGCGAGAAGTTTAAGCCGCTCGGCTCCACAAACTCACGTCGAGCATGCGAGCGCACGGGTGGTAATGCGTCACCTTGTTTGATGGAAAGCCGACCGAACCGCTGCAGCAGAAAGCACAGGACGGACGGCACGCACGGCACGGACGAACGACGCACGAGCGAGCAGAGGCCATGCAGAATGATGCTGAAGCGACGGCGTGCAGGCAAGCGGGCGGGCAGGCCCACGGCAAGCGAAGCGGCAGGCCGTGGCGGTCGCCATTCATCAGCGTGGATTTTGTGACGTATTAAGTTGACTCGATTTAGTCGTTTTAAGTACTTTACATAATTCTAAAGCATCAACAATTTAAAAAATAAATACTTCTCAAAGAAAGAGTTCTAACTAATTTTAAGCCAATTACAGAAAAGCGCCACGTAGCGGAGGGCGATTAAGCACACTATCTGGGCCGCGAATCGCCTTTAGTAGTCCTCTCTTTACGTTTACTATATTACTCTATGATACCGCCCCCGACTCCCAAGCGGACGTCGCCGCGGTTCACTACCGCGGTTGCTCATGCCCCCTAACTCAGGACGCGCTACCTGAAATCCCCGCTGCGGCCAGGGTTGCATAAACAATATTAATTATACCTGCTGAACGCCTTGCGAACTAAAGATTTTAGAAAATAACACGCGCCCCCCTTTGCAGCGCAAGCTCCAATAAAAGTTACCACAAAAAGAGTTTTTTCCGTTCGTTTTTACGCAAAAACAGCATGCCAAGCACCACAAAGCTCAAGGCGACCACAGTTAAGACAAATGGTACGGAGTGGCGCTGTTGTCGCATTTAAGCTCCCGTCTCGGTGGTACGCCAGCGGCCCGGGTTTCCAGCGGTGAGTTTCCCAACTGAGAGTTCTAGTAACGTTGGTTTTTAGTATTGAAGCCCCCTCCCACCACGCGAGGCGCTGCTGCGCACCTCTATGGTGGCCTGCCATCCCGTGTTCCGGCCGCTGCAACTCGCTCTGTGTCCGGAGGTTGCCGGGAGCGTCTTGGTGGAAAAGTTCGGAAAAATTCGGAGCGTTTGCACATGGTTGCCAGATCACGTTTGTATGTGTTGTTTCAACTTTTCGTGATAATGAAATTCACTAAATTCTGCAAAGTGCACAAAATAAATGTGGCAACATAATATCATAGTAATGAATGAAATGTTCAGCTTTGTTTATAAGATTTCGGATGTTTGTCGAGAACGGTAACCAGACATTGCGGGAAAAGTGGTTTCGGATCCCGTATTACGACCAGTAGGCATGCTTGGTGCACGTAGAAATACAAGCGCATGTTTTCATCGTCCGGGCAGGTCGGCGGCAGTCAGTTGGCAATGGGGCGGGCGGGTTGAACACACTTTCTTGCGGCACTGGCGGAACCTCCGCGTTGTCGGCGGGGTCGTGGCGGTGACCACCCGCGGCTGCCGCTGCGGCGAAGCGCCAGCGCGATAAGTTCCTCGTGGATCTCGTCAGGCTTTGGCGTGGCCGTCCCAGCCGGCGGGGATTCGTCGCGGACGTGCAGCCGGTGCAGCGGCGGGTCGGCGGGCGGGTGGTGATGTTTACGCGAAGATCGCGTTCCTCGTACTTCGAGGGTTCCCGGGATACGGACGTCGGCCGTGCTCGCCGCAAAATTCTGGCGACCAGTCCCCCGCCCCCCGCAAAGGAGATCGATGCCGTATACGTGCTGTTCGGCAGAAGGACATTTCGTGCCCATATTTACGCACACCCCACACAAGTGAGTATGTTCCGGTTCCATTGTCTTCAACGTGTGTCCACTGCGGTATTGTTATCGGTACACGGGAAACAATCTAAAACTCCTTGCGCCGTACTATCAGTCTCCTGTACTGCATTTGTACCTTTCTAGTTAATTATATCTGAATTAGTGTTTGTTTCTGAGCAATAAAGTTGCGTTGGACACCCTGTGTTGTTTCTTTTTCATCAAATAAAGTTCACGCATACAAAACAATTGCTGCCGAGAACGGAGAAAGCAAGTGCGACGTTTTTCTTCGTCGGTGCCGATACGCGGTCGAAGTTGGGACTCGCAACACTTTTCATCGCTCTCGCGTTTTACGCAGCTCTGGAGAAGGAGACAGATCGTTTCCTTGCCTGAATATATTTATTGCGCGCTGCGCCACATTATGAATAATAGACAGCATTTCGCTACATTTTATTTTCCCGATCACCGCGAAACCGCGCAGAAACCGAGACCGTGCATTGGTTAGGCCTACGCCAACCACGCCGATCAGCTCAGCTGGACCTGGGCGCGTTGAAGATAAACAAGACGAAATCTGGTTATAGCCAATAACAGTACCTAAAGAAAACACAACTGACCGCATTCGCAAGGTTCACGCTGCCGTCTGCAACCAGCGACGAATCTCCGAATCATGTCCGAATCCTCCGGTGATTTCGTCCCATCACTACTGTTGCAGCGTCTTTGCGTCTTCGCCAACGATCATCGTTACCCACCTGCACGCTGCCACCACCTCCGTCATGCTGACCCGTCATCGCACACTCCATTGCCGTCTGAGGCGGTTCTGCACCTCTTCGTCTCTGCTGCTCTGCCCGGCTCCGCGATATCTACAGCCCTTGGGTACTTCGGACAGCGGAGATTGTAACGCGTTGAACGCCTGGGGCGGCAAAGCTCGTCACCACGGTACGCTTGGATCCCTCCGAGGCGCGATGACGATCGAGACGCTCTGCTCGGATCCTCCCGAGATGCGATCGCGCTCTTCGATGGATGATTTCGAAGTGCTCGCCAAAAAATCCCGTGCATTCAGAACCAAAAATATAGCCATCTGCTCAGCATACGACCGTGCAATTGTTCATTACAGGCTTAGCTCGTCATATTGAACTCATGACTTGGTTTTTCTCTATGTTTGAAGTCAGATTCTGTATCCCTTTGAATAACTGTTGAGATACGATTGTGTAAAAACAATAATATTGTGCCGCGAATACCTTGTAGACTGCAGATTTCAGAAAACCTCACGCGCCTGTTTTTCTCGCTAATCTTGACGAAGTTTCTGCAAAAAAGAGTTAGCATTTTTCGGTTTCGTTGTTTTACGCTACAGACATGCTTCTGAAAGTTGAAGCCGTCCAGAGTAAGGATAAAAAATTCAAGGTGGTGATTTTGTCGTTAATTACGGTCGATCTCGTTGAACGCCAGCCAACTCAGGTCTCAATGGTGAGGTTTCCCAACTGGAGTGTTCTAGTAACGTTGCCCGGTGCATAGACTCTGCCCTGGTGCATCGATTCGCAAGGGAGAACCTTAGTGTACACGGTACATATTACTCGAAATGCACAGGGTGTGTAACCGAACCCGGGCCGTATGGCCGAAACCGGAAAAAAACGTTATTTTTCTCGAACCAGAGTTCGAAACGGAGCGAAGACAAGTGCTTTCCGTCCGGAGCCGAACCGGTGTCTTTTCATGCGGTTTTCGGTCTGGCGCGAAGTCCAGGTCGCGTAGAAAGGTGCGTTGCAAAAAAACACAATAACCTAACAAAATGAACCGAAAATGTAAATAAATAAAGAACTCATTTGGGCGCAAACCCGAGAAAGCCGTGCGCTTGCTGAGTGACTTCGTGTCCAATGTTGTTCTCCCTGATCAGGAAGCTAGAGATTGAAGAAACCAATGCTTGATTGTCCAACGTGGTGGATGTCCATGCTGCATATGCCCACCTGGCTACTTGAACTAGAGCTTCGCTGGAGGGTCGCCCTCAAAAGAAGAAGTGCTCCAGGTCGACTGAAGAAGTATGGGCGGAGAGTCGAAACGCTTGCAGTATTGCTCGCCCGGCAGAGGTGGCGACGAAGCCATTGCAGAAGGAACAACTCACTGTAGAGATTTCTACGGCGCATGGCTGGAGATATTCTATGGACACTTCCAACATATCGTCGCCGTTTGCGAAGGCCTTGGTCTAGTCAATGAAAAGAGGGATCGATAGCTTCTTGACACGGATGTCTTCTGTGCAGCAGTGAACGTGGATCCACGCTACCGCCTTCTTCTCACCCCTGAGCAAAAGTACCGGCACCCCGTTGCATTTGACAAAGACTTGGAGGCGCCGCTCTGCAATGAGGCAATATTCTACCTTCTCTTCTAAAACTTTAGTGGCTCTAGAAGATCCGGAAGACGCAGTTGGAAGCGCTCCTCAAGGAAAAAGATGTTGAGGCTGGCGTGCGCGTTTGAGTACAGTAGCCCCCTTCATATAGCACGGCCTCCTCGAAATGCTAGACAAGGAGCCGCGGCTTTCAAGGGACGCTAACGTGTTGGCAGTTTTGGGAGGATACACAGGAGCGCCATCCAGAACTCTGTGTCATAAGAGCATAGCCTTGAGTGCCTGCGAACCAGATCAGCGAGGAGCGCGCCTTTCCTGCTCTGAAGTTCATTTTATCGTCCTCAGAGGTGCCGCCTTTCTCCGGATATGCTTGATGGCGTTCAGCTTCTTCGGTCAGCTGCCTGACATTGAACTGCGCTTTCACCCATGTCCCTAGGTGCACCAGCACCAGCTGTTCGTTCCCACAGTAATGTGACACTGCTTTTTATATGTAACACCAAATACCATATAGCTTCGCCAATACTGGAAACTCCTCCGAAAACCTATGGGAGCGGCGGCGAACGTGACAGTGGCGCCTCTAGCGGACTCGGAGTCTACGGAAGCACACGACGCAATGTAAAAGTATAGGCTCCGCGACGTCCTCCAGCTTTTCGAGCCCCGTTTCGTCACCCCAACAGCAGAAACAATTCATTACGGTCAGTCCGCTTGCAAAGCGGAATCCACTGATCGAAACTGCAACGACGATCAAATAACAACGCGCGCAGAAACAGAGATAGAGCAGTCTATTTAGGGGTCTCAAACGCCTCTCAGGGGATCACACGCGTTTGAAGCGCGTCTGGGAAGCGGAAAAAAGGCGTTTCGCTACTCGAACTACGTCGTAATCATTAAAACGTGCACAAACGACATGTTAATATTACCAGAGCAAGCGCACGAGCTGCTGGAGCATAAAAACAAAACAAAAAGTAGGGTAAAAATGACCGTGCAAACACTTACCGAATTTTGCAGAAAAGATGGTGTCGCCATTCCCGACGAAAATAAAAAGAAACGGGGAAGAGAAGCGAACAACGGCGAATAAAACAAACAAGTTAGCAGACGATACAGATACCCAGCGAAAAACTGCTTCAGCTACGACGATCGTTGCGGCGCTTATAGAAAAAAGAAAGAAAAATGGAAAGCAGCAAATGAATAGCTGGTAATCGCCGGCGGTGTTGAGTTCACAAACAAAGCGGAAGCAACAGACGAAACTAATGAAAAAGAAGAAAGCATCCCTTTTTTTTCAGCTGCTTGTTGTACGTTTGTTTCTTTACACTTTTAACAGTTTAATTTGAATGCTGCATAACTTAGTTACTCACGTTTGTTGCGGCCTTCGGGAAGCGGTAGAAAGATTTCCCACCACATCGCAAACATTTGTTTTTGCAATAGTAGGAAGCATACGGCATGCCTGCCATTTCTAAGTACCTATGCGCTGGTGTATGCTCGAATGCGGCCGGTTGATCAACAAATGATGACCCGTAGCAGACGTGCCGGCCGGCGTACACAAATAAAATTCGAATAAAAATGCATAACGAGGTTATAGACTTCTTAATATATTTAATAAATATCAAAATGTACGTAAGACCATTTCGGATCAGAAACTCAATCGAAGGCCAAAATAGGAGGTTATCGCAGACGACAGTGGAAGAAAACAACAACAACAACAACAAAGTTGCAGACGGCCCTCAAAATGTCCGAGCCAAGCGTAGCAGACCAACAGACGAACCTGGAGTCGAAGCGAAGGAAGTAGAGTAAACACTAAAGACAAAACAAGGATACGCGATGGCTTACGCGTCGGGTGAACAACAAAAACAAAAAAAGAGCAAAAAAAACAAAAAAAACAGCAACATAAAAGCAGGAGGAAGGAAGAACGCGGCAGAGTGTCGTCGCCTCAAAAATATAAATGAAAGAAGACTCAAAAATGGAAAGGGTGGAGACCGTTCAACGGGTGTCGGCCTTTATCCCTGAAGTAAAGAAGCAGGGAAGCAGAAGATGTTAGTCGTCGCCGCGCAAACAATCGGCATTTGTGCACTCTAAATAACGTGACTGAAATCACCTTTTTTTGCGGGGCTACGGCGCTCTCCCCTTCTTTCTTTGCAAGCCGGAGAAGTCTGCTTTTTTTCGTAACTCCGCTTTTATTAATCTATAATAGCGTCAGATTGCATATGCACAACGATCTCTTTCAGAGCATTCTGACATCGCCGTAACGTACGTGGTTCGATATTGACTTTTGCTTTTTCATCCGGAGACGACCTTAACGGGATTAGCCAGCTCGCCTATTCGACGAAGCGGTTATAAGCAAGACATTCATGAGAAATGGGAATTGCAACAACAAAGCGAATTGACTGGTAAGATCAATAAAGTTGAAACGAAGCTATGTTCTGAAATGTTTGTACATTGCCCTTTTTCACGAAACAGCGCGAAGGCATACATTTGTGTTTTGCTTGGCTTACATAAGTTGTGACAGAATGTTTTCTTCGGGAGAACTCCAAAATTGCACCCTACAAGCTGTAACATCTTTCCCACGCGAAGAAAATGTCCTTCACTCATGAGCTGGCACCCATTTTCTAACTTTCGAAACAGCGAATGTCCGTGACAATTTTTTTTGTTGTTCACCTCGCACGGAGATAGGCAAAACCCATGTATTTTGGAAAATTCGTCTGCTAGCGGAGACTCCGAGCTCGCCAGGGGCGCTGCAATCACTTTTCGCCCGCTTTCCGCAGGAGTTGCTGGTGTTGGCTTCACGGTATTTGGTAACACTTTTATAAAATATGAATAGTTTATCTTTGCTGTTGTCAACTGTTTTTGTAGCATGTGAGTACGAACCGGTTCGAACCGGTTTGAACCCTTTTTTCACTCCGGAGTTGAACCGGAGCTGAACCGCTTTCCTAAACCCGAACCGAACCGAACCAAAATTTTTCCGTTCCGAAAACCAGAACGAAAAACATTTCGGTTCGAAACCCCAGAATTGCATGATATATATATATATTGGCGTAGGATGCTTGTATTATACAGAAATCATCATTGCCATAATCCGACATTTACAAAATTAATCCGGTTTCTCTCTCGCGCCAAGGTGGAGGCGAGGAGGGGTGTCTATCCTGCATTCTCCGATCTTGAAATCTGCGCTGTCTTCAATGCTGCGTAAGGGAGTGTCCATATACTTATAAATGCTACATGTTGTACGGCGATGACTATAACCTCCGTCGATGACAGATGATGGGAGTTCTTTAAAATTAAACCCACTCTCGAGTGCAAATCGACGACGTGTGCAATATCAAAGATATTCAAGCTTCATCTTCAGTTTTCGCAAATTCAACACCTACCTCCTTGAGTTCTGCCTTAGCAACACCTACTTTAGCGTTAAGGGAGAGTATTTTAAACAGGCCAGAGGAACCGCCATGGGCGCATCCGTCATCGTTACCACAGTTAACGCCGTGCATGGAAGCCATTGAGCAATAGGCCCTGCAGTCATTCGCCACTGCGCCCAAAATCTTTTTGCGCTATCTAGACGACTGCTTCTGCGTCCTTCAACGATCTGAAGTGGACAGATTGCTCTACACCTCAAATCCATCGAACCGGCTATCCAATTCACACCGGAGCTTGAAAAAGACAATTCCTTGCCTTTTCTTGACGTGCTCGTGAGAAGAAAAAAGAAAGAGTTGAAGTTTTCAGCCTACAGCAAGCCTCACGCATACCGGACGTTACCTACAGTTTGATTCCAGTCACCGAACCTGCCACAAAGCATCGGATCGGTGGTTAGGACACAGCCGTCTGAGGGCGAAAGACGTATATGCTCGTCTGAGGATGACAGAGAAAGCGAGGAAAAAAGCCGTCTGTGATGATCTCAAAAAGAACGGATACACGAGTAACCTTTATCCAATGCGTTGCCAGTCTTCAAGCTCGAGATCACGGACACCAGCAACCACAAACCCGTACGCAGCCACGCTCAACCTCGCGCATCTGCGTACCCTACATCAGAGGAACAAGCGAGGCGCTTGCACGTGTGCTAGCCAAAGAAGAAACCAGCGTGGCCAACAAACCGATGTCCACGCTTAGGTTACTCATGCCCCGCCCAAAAGATCGCGTACCGAAAGAAAAACGCAGGGCTTGGTTTATAAGATCTCTTGTGCACATTGTCCAGCCACTTGCATCGGCGAGACAAAGGACTTCAATGAAATAATTCGCCAACACAAAAACGACATTCGCAAGCTCGACCACGAGCAGCAGCGCAGTCGCTCAGCACTGCGAAGTCAAAGACCACCGGATTGATTTCGACAACACCAGCATTATCGACGCAGAGTCTAACAACCAACATAGGCTTTTCATCGAGTCCTGGCACATTCAAACGACGCCAGGCAACATAAATAGGTGCCTTGGTGCTTTACCAACAGTGCATGTTAACAGGCTTCGCCATATTCGTAAAGAAGAAGATCGAGAAATGCGCCACATCCCTGAGAGAAGAAAAAGAAGACCGAAAACGCCGCTGCTCAACGGCCACAGTCGCCCCTGACGAAGAACCAAGCCGGTTCGAAACATAGGGCTCCTACATGTTTAGGAATTGGTTGGTTGCCATATTTTAAATGCTGTAATTTTGGTATTGTTTCATCGTATGCCTGAACGTCTGCTTTCTACTTACTCTTTTGTGAAGTTTCTTTTTCACAGAAACTTGAAATATTATTTACAACCTCCCTTGTGCAATACTCGAAAAATGAACGTCAAGGTTAATAAATATTTTTTTTTAAATTTTGTATTGGATACAGCCATATAAATTTATGACAATCTTGATTGCCAGTTAATTTCGAGCAATCTTTGTTGGGTTTGCGGCAAGAACACATGTGAATATCTGTCTCGTCTGAACTTCTCCGTTAGAGTTTCGTCAATTCTTCTAATGCTGTCCACGCTCCTGTAACAAAGATGTGTTTTTCACGGATTTGTTTCCTTATCTACGGTCCAAGTACGTAAATTGTTGAGAGTCAACTTTCATATGTCGAGCTGCAAACTCTCCATGACAACACTTGACAAAGCGCAGAGATATGTAAATATTCGCCCCGTGCTCACAAAGACACAAGCAAACAAAAGTCATACGTGGCTTGTATTAATAAACATATCGCACATATGACCGAAAAAAATTAAGACTTTTAGATGTGAAAATATTCCCGCCAAAAAATTGAAATTTACTCCTAGAGAAACAAAACAAAATCAACGCCGAATTTAAAAAAAATAATTGAAAAACGCAGTACATTAGTTATAATGTCTGTACATACAGGTAAACTCTCTCGTTGAGGTTTAATGGAACACACTCTGCTCGCTTCTGAAGATATATTAGCCCCGAGAGCGATCACAAGGGTCCCTGCGGACGCCGCGTCCTGATTGGGTGAGGTGTACCGTGACGTCAGGGGAAGGACTCCGCTCTGCAATATTGCATCCGGCTCGCTTCCCTGCACCGGTTTCCTGGTTTGGCGTTGTCTGCCGCAAGCACTTCGAGGAGCGGGACCTCGTTTACCCGGTGTACGAAGACGCTGGACTATGTCAATATTGACGTGCTTCTGTACATTTTATAAGCCTGCTTGTCACTTTTACCTTTATAATTGAGTTGACCGAAAGCTTTCGGCGGAGGCAATTCCACCGATGAACCTCCCTGTCCGTCCACACGACACAAGGCAATCTTGCGAGGGGTCGAAGAAAGTGGCGTCGTAAGTGTTTCAGACGCTGGTATTCTGTTCCTTGCATGTTCATGATTTAGGAGAATATTACATCCCACTTTGCAGGCGTTTGAAATTGCATTTATATCAAGGGCCTTTGGGCGGTCGGCAAACTAGCTCGCGACCCCGACTCTGCGCGTGCCACTCTGCATGCACTGGTTCGCAGATGTTTTAAAGGCCATGGGTCTGAAGGCCTTTGAAGTGCTCGGGGAACAGGGTTGTTTACATAAATGTAGCTTCTTCGTGAATTGATGATATAGTTCATACACGTACGCAGGCATGTTTTAATTTTTAGAAGATGCAAAATTACTGTAAATTAGTTTGTATGGTAGCAGGAAAACGGCCGAATCGCTACTGTTGCCTGTATGAGATGTATTGAACTCCCCATAATATCCACAGCAAGAGTACCTTAATTTGGAATGTTTATACTTTTTACTGACATTTTTTCTTTATTCCAGCCTTTGGTATTCGGAAAATACACCGTTTAGTTTAAATTGTCATTTCCAATTAAAAGAGACACTGCTGCAGGTCCCTAAAAGTTTCATCAGCCTCCAAACACTCTACAGCTGGACTCCATGAGAACAGAGGAAAACAGGAGAAACAGCAAGCATTCGAACGGCTGTCCAGTGGTAGATTCTGCACTAATACCAGGAAATGTGAAACCTGTGAAGGGTGACAGTTTACGTGAGAAAAGCGTCTGATATTTTCGCTTCAGAACAATTTGATTTAGCTAAAATTTTAATTTTAGAGCTTAAGAGACTAATAACGAGCTAGACACTTTCGCTTACGTTGGTTGTACATTGCCTGAGGGATGATATAAACAAGTCCGCAAATACCACCAGTGAAATCCATTGAAAAACTATCCGAATCCAACAAAGGTCAAATGCGAGCAATATATATAACTAAATCTTATTCTTTCTTTACTTTGCCCCTGTAC
Source organism: Ixodes ricinus (assembly GCA_037355805.1). Taxonomy (NCBI): domain Eukaryota; kingdom Metazoa; phylum Arthropoda; class Arachnida; order Ixodida; family Ixodidae; genus Ixodes; species Ixodes ricinus. Next base: position 38,101 of record JAZHYW010049024.1, on the reverse strand, counting down.
TTGGGCTGCCTCACTTGTGATTCTCTCTTCATGGCCCAGACTGTATTTAACATGTTGCTGGAGCAGCATACAGCTCTTCTGCTTCGGCGATCTTGTTTAAAAACAAAGATACAAAAAAAGAAAAAATAGTATACATAACCTGCCAATTCATTCAGACCATCAGCAGCATTTATTGTGTGAGATGTAAATCTTGTGATGCTCCTGCAATTCTGGCCATATTTCTTCATTTTCATATACCAGCTGCGATTCATGCCTTGCTTACCCTGTCAGCCATGCCTGAAATGTTAATTGACGTTTCGCCTGCAGCTATAGGCCATACCTCAATAAAGCCACATATTTAAATTTACACTTCCTACAAAAAACCAGCACAAAAAATATAATAGAAACGAGCGTCGCCGACAGCTAACGTCCTCACAGCCTCCACAGGGTGAACGGGGCGAGTCGGGGAAAAATTATATCCTCGCCGTGACGTCACCCCGGTTCGCCGTAAGGGGGCGCACCGCGAACCTCTCGGGGCTAATAAAAGACCAACGGTAAGTGAGTCAAGTTGGTGGCTCACTGTTAAATAGTAAAATAAAACAATTGTGATTGTTGAAATTTTTTATATATGTCATGTGGTGTTTACTCTATAATTATCATTCACGTTGTAAATTCCTTTATGATGCACCTTTACACAGATTATACTAGCGAAATCGCCAAAAAGCCTGAGTTAAATTTAGCAGAGTTTACACAATCTATAGAGCTGGTACGCAGCAAACGATATTTTAAGTGACGAACTCTATTGTCTTGGTTGTATTTATTTTCCAACAAAATAAATCTTTAACAACAATTAAAACTAACTCACCAGTTGCAACAGTCGCCGTAAATGCCTCGCTTGCGTAGTGGATAGCCATGTTAAAGTCGACATTTATAAAAGCTCGGTTACACGAAGACTCTTCTACGGCCGCTTGGAGCACTCAAGCTATCGGTTTTGCAGGGGAACATTTCTTAAAATGTATTAAGCTCTTGATCTCTCGACATAAATGATTGGATTGTCATATTAAATATGTTTCACACATAAATTTACTTGACACCGATATACGCTCTTCAAGAAAAGTTTCCTGCACAAGCTTGCAAAGTATGTCAAGCACAAGGAATACAACCCAAATAAAACTGTTACACATTCTAAATTAGAGGTGTGCCAATTCTGAAATTTCATCTCAAATCGGATTTGAATTGCATAGTGCATAACAGGGAACAGAAATTCAAATGTCGAATAGAATCTCGAATAATAAAAATTTGGTTCCAAATGTTTTCCCAGACTAAAGAAAAGACGCACAAACTAGAGAAAAGGATACGTGTCAACTTTCCTACTAGGTACGTGAAAAAAAGAGAGGCTAGCTTGAATAAAAACGGTGTTAATGATGAAACGACAGACTCAAGAGTAAGACACAACTTACATATGTTTCAACCTAGCTTACGTGTGAATACGCCGCATTCTGAATAAATAGACGGAAACCACTGAACCTCCGTTAGAATCGTGCGAAGTCTTGCGCCATCCAATCCCGGTGCCCCGCTCAACATCGCGGAGAGCGACAGGTTAGTGGAAGAGGCCGGATCGCTGTTATTTCAATTTTGATAATACATTGTCATATCATGGACGTGACAACCGAAAATGAGTTCATTTCTTTCTTTTCTTTAATACTCTAAACCATCTCCGTTACTCAAACATTCCTGAAGAATACCCTCAAACATATTCCCGGCGAAGTGCATCAAACACATTTTGTGTTTCATGCACTTCGAAGATGTCTGCTTTGAAAAAAGCAGTAAAACCAGAAGATCTCGACCGGGCAACATTCCAACTGCGTTTCCTGCATTTCCAGCTTACCCTCGGAAAGCAGTGAGTATGGTAGTGACTGTGAACGCTTATTTTGCATTTTAGTTATTTGCATCTAAATGTCGAGGCGATGAGCTCATAACAGCCGTGCATCTGAAAAACAAGTGCTACAAACGACTCTATTTTTGCGAGCTTGATATTTTTCTAATTTCTCAAAGTGCCGGTTTCGGTGATAGTTCACCTGCCCGAATTTTCGCGATCATGAGAGGTATGTAATGTATTCATTAAGATGGGGTAGATTCTTCGTGGAACGAATTCGCAGAGCTCAATATTTTGAGCATTCTGTTTTTGTTTTTTTCAGTCAAAATAAAAAAATCTAAGACGTCAGTTATGTTTACAACATATTAAAAGACAGATATTTTGGTTCTTCTACTCGGCCTAGATGCTTCTGCAATATTTCGGAGGTAAGTCCAAAGTTACATTAAGATATCCGAGAAAAAGGAAAACAACGCGTCATAAGCGGCCTTCGAATTCCTTTAAAATAAAGCAAAAATCATCGTTTGTTTTTTCTTGTAATACACAGCCCCAAAAGCAACAGAGCACTGCTAGAGCCTTTTCTAGCGCATCCTTTTTTCTACCCTTAGTAAGGTGGCCGCCGACCGGTTAACACGGCTTCACTCTGTGTCATGGGAGATTGTGGAAGTCGAGCACTGATCTCTATGACAATTGCTGAATCGCGCATCCCTGTTTGGTCGCTGCAGGGCGAATGCGCCCACCGGACGGCCATCTTGCACCTAAAAAATCACGTTTTTGGAGCGTTGCGGAGGCTGGCGGTAGCGTGAGGAAGACACGTTTTCCGCTCATTCGTCGTCATTCGCCGAAAAAGTTCTTCAAAACCCTGTGTCAGACTCGCCATTGACAGCACTTGGAAATTTTTACGGAAGCGCAGTGCCGCAAGAAAAAGAAACAACTCGTCGAAAGCAAGTTTCGCCGATCTGGCGGCGTGATCAAAGCTATCTTGGCATGCCGAAGCGCTGCGTTTCTGTGCCAAATTGGGCCAACGCTTTGGATCCCCAGGTTGCCCACACGGGAAGCAGCAAGGGAATTTCCACAACCGATAATGTAGAGATAACGACCACGTAATGAACGAATCCCAATGAGCACAGCTTTTAGCCCAGCAGACCTCAGTGTTCGCCCGGTAGCAAAGAAAAAAACCTAGTTGAATATAGATATCAATCGCGAGATTCTGACAGCAAACGTAAGGTACAGTATACGTTTTTATTCGGGTTGCATGCCATGGTCCTAAAGTTCCTCGAGCTTGCAACGTAGCGATTGTACTCTTTGTATGTGGTTTTGTGTTTTTTCTGTTGTGCAGCACTAGGAGAGTTGCCCAACAGCACTGCTAGTATGCTTAGATAGTGTACTGGCGGTACTGCGGTGCAGGTATTCGAAGCAGACCGCAAGACGGCATCTTCTTGCGCCATGTACGAACTATACTATTTTAACCCTTTACTGCACCTTGTTGCAAATTTGCAACATAGCAATTTGCAACCGCAGTCAGAAATGAGCCTATCAACACCGTTTTTAAGTGAGAGTTTGTGAAAGCGTGCTACCAAGCATCAATGGGTGTAGGTAAAAGAAAATAATTGTGTGTATTAAATAAAGAATGTTTTGTTATTGTACCCAAGTGTCTTTTTATTATTACACAGGGAAAATTTTGCCATCTACGAAGTGCACGTTGAGCTTGTAGGCTTTAAGTGCCACCCTCTGCTTCTGCAGTTCTATAATCTGGTCTCAGGCGTTCAACAATAGCTTGCTGAGATTGAATAATCCTATGAAAAGGGTCCTCCATGCCACCTGCACATAAAAAAAATGGTTGCCTGCCTTTTTGAAAATGGGAAAACCATTTCCTTATCTTGTTTTTATGATACTGTTGTGAAACTCACAAAAAGGATACATGTCAAGGTTTAGGAATAGGAAGCGTGCATAAATGATAAAAAATAGTCGCTAATGAGAGAAGGGATCTTGTTTTATATTACCTAAGCACCAAAAGTAGGTACATCCACTCCCCTAATGTGTATAAAAATAGGAAAGTGAATGATCAAAATAAAGTTGGCAAACGCATGTGCAAAGTGTCATTAGTAAAGCAGGTATTTTGTTTGAACAGTTGCTGCTGCAGACACTACCATGTGCAGTGCGTGCAACAACACGCATCATGTTCTTTAAAGCTGAGGTAGTTTAACGAAAGGCATATTGGCATCTAATCAATTTTAGACAGCAAACAAAATGTAATGCTCCTTTCTGAGAGAAATGCACAGCACGCAGAAAACGTGGAACAAGTGAAAAAAAAACCGACAGGAGGAGTGGTCTTTCCTACGGTAGAGGTAGAAATTTGGGGGTTTTACGTGCCAAACCAACGACGGGCATCTGGCCCACCCCAGCGGAGGACTGAGGATCGATTCCGACCACCTGGGGATGTTTTGACGTGGAACCGAAAGCTCGGTTACACGGCGCCTTCCCCGCAATAAGCCTCCGTCAGATTGCGGGTACGGTGGAGGTTACCGGGCAGATTGCCTTGTTTTGATATTTACAGACTAACTTGTTTTATCACACTGCTGCATATTTTGTACAGTGTGGCTTTGGATTCAATGTGAGGTTGGTGTTGCAATCCACACCTAGTAGGTTCATACTAACATCTTTGGCTGAGTATGTGACTGCTTGAAGCGCGGAGCGAAGTCCCGTCGTCGTCTTGAAGCAGACACCCGCTGGCATGGTGGTTTTCTGAATAGAAAAACGAATAGAGCTGAGAACACTGCCTTGTAAATTGCTGGCAACATATGACCGATGGACTACAACAAGTTATGACGAGCAAGCATGATTGCTCAACCAAAAGAGCCAAACCACCCAAGTGCATCTTCCAGTGGGTGTACGCGTTAAACGCCAAGCAAGCTAAAAAAACATTTCGTGCTCAAATTATACCCACTACGGGCAACGTTATTTATTTATTTACCGAAAATTACCTGAAGTGTCCTGAAGGCATTATTACAGGGAGGAGGCTTCACGAAACTTGTTAGGTCAAAATGCAGGCGCAAACACATCATGATCACACTCATTCCATTTTAACGCTGTTGGAACAAAAAGAGGTAAATAGCAGTTTCTATTTTGAAATGGAGGCCTATTCTTTATGACATATCAAATGGACACCAAATGCAATTTTTTTCCAATGATACAGGGGCTACCATTATAGAAGCAATCAAAACGTTATATGCAGCAAACCTTGCACGTGGCGGTGTCATTAAGCAGGCCTGCATAGACCTGGAGTCGTATCTTGCAAAAAAACAAAAACAACATTGTACTGATACTAACACGATGTTTGGTAAAAATGTAGCCTGTCCTGTTTAACCGGATAATTAGGTCCCAGCGTTTAGATGAATTAAATAACGAGCTAAATTGTTAGTCGCACAACACTTAAGTTTTGAGGTAGAAAAGCTCACCGACTGAGGGAACAAGCGCGGTTGAGCCTGGCCTTGCTGCATGTGACGTTGCGGGAGCACCTGGGAGATTAGAATTGAAAGTGTTTGTTGGAGTCGGGAAACACATCCATATGAAATGCAACTACTGCATGTGCAGAACCTCATAACAATTGTGGAACATTTTGGCAGCCGATTGTGACAACACATGACACTCATTTATGAGGGGATACAAGCAGTTCGTTCATCCAGGTGTAAACCTACCCAAGAACGGCAGGCTGAAAGGTTCGTCCATTGGCACCTCGACCCCAACCCCAATATCGAGGGCGCCAGGGATGCCAGCTATGGACTCCACGCTCAAGAGCCCCACCATTCTTTCGACCACATCACTGATAGGCTTGTCGCCAACCCCGCCTCCGGTGGCACCCTGGCAGCGCTTCAGGGATGCACCTGTGCATCATGTCAGTATCAAGTAACGGGTCAAAGTGGGATGCAGTTTGCACGAATTATCAGTTATATCACGACGCTTCGTTAGGTCAGTTGGTTCATACTAAAAACTAATCAAATAATACAAACAAGGGCGTAAAAAAAGAGCATACGACAAGGTTTTTCGAAGACGTGATTAGGCAGGCGAGATTGTTACCCTTACACATCCTAAAACCCTACACACAAAGAGAAGGACAAGCACAAGACGTCTTTAATGACAAGGACTGGCGATAACTTCCAACCGACTTTTACTGCAATCCTAATCCAAGCAATATAAACAATTTTCGAATTACGTTCGCGTAGGGAAGGCTACGACCCTATTGTTTGTGCGATCGAATGTCGGTATGAAGGTTGTTGAGGCTGAAGCTTGAGCTAGTTAATAGAATGTACGAAGGATATTTTCAAACTGCGCGATCATTTTCGTGTTTGGCACTAGTAGGTACGGGCAAACTAAGTTGCCGATCTACCTCATTACACGCTTTGGTTGATGTATTTTTTGCTGACAGAGGCCGACAACCTTCTGCAGTATTTTGGCAGCATTTGAAGTAATAAAATGCGCACGCTCGTCGACTCTGTATTCACGCCAAACGTTTCGTGCCTTATTCACAAAGCGCCACACTGTTAGAGAAAGTCGGTTTCTGCTGCGTGTGTCTAACGATCATATCGTAACAACTTATTACGCGAACTGTAACAAAGCTCAAAGGATTCCTTACCTTGCTTCTTGTGGATACTGTTGTAGTCGGCTCATTTCTTTTTCACGTCCGCCACGCTCGTCTTACGCCGGAAACGGCATATGAATCCTTAGGGATTTGCAGCCAAGCCCGCCTTCCCTTCCCTTACCTCATTTTGTCATAGCCCGTCCCTCCGTAAGTAATTCGTAAGAACCCCTTCGAGAATGCCGAATCCGGCACATCTTAAGAACATTTTGAGTTTCGAACTTCTTAGAAAAGATGTCTTAAGATAAGACAATCTTAGTGAATCCGAACTCTGTTAATTTTTGTGTGTTTTCTTTTTTTTAAACTCTCTTAACGTGTCAAGAAGGCGCATCATTACTTCGGGAATAAGTGCGAATATTGTCTTTTTGTTAGTCCGGGAAGCAACAGGGTCAGATTTCGAAACCCTTCCTGAATGAAAGAGCTGCTCACGTAAGCGGTCCTCAAGTTAGCTGCATAGTGAACGTAGGTTGTACATAGGTTGAACGCGAGTTCGCCTGTTGAACAGTGTGAGATGTATGGTAAAAGACACTTAGCTTGCGGCCAGTCTTCTTTGAAATAGTTTTTTGTTGCTGGTGCTTGTTCTTGTCTGACACATTTGTTTCGAAGTTCTTTTTTAACATGGATGAAAATGTCAAATGTATCAGAATCACGTTCGCTGCACTGATGGCCTCTTTCACGTCTTGGACAATTACTTCGTCGTGTGGAACTTGGACTTTACTTGGTTATCATCAGACGACGTCTTGCTTTTCTACAAATTCATGAAGATCACGGCTGCAAATTGCGAAGCAGTTCACACAAACACTGTCGTGCTCGTTGACGGATGGCGCTGATTCGGCAGGCAGTTGTTGTTTCATTAGTCCGATGTCTAGATCGGAAACTTTGCGAAGGTGTCGGTCATATTCTGTTTTTCGTTTCTGCCTCTTTGTGTAATCAGGGTAAACGTGTGTGCCGCTGCGAAAGATGGCTGCCATCGTAAACACTCCGAGGTTAAAAAGGACCAACTCAACATGCTCTCGTCGACCCTCTAACTCGGAGACAACTTTCTGCGGCAATCCGAAAAGAGGAGGAAAGTGCTATCAACGCAGTGCGCGCACTTCCTTCCATAGCATTGGCTGCATTGCCACAGAAAGGTTTCCGTAAGTAAGTTCCCCCTCCCTTTGGTTTTAGTAAACACTCTATAAAAAACTGAGAAGATATAGCAGATATGTAGACAGCATACAACCTGCAAACGAAACATAACGCGAGGGAAAGTTTGTTCGTGTCGCAAGCGCCGGCACCACAGCTTTTGCTCTGGTAGCGAACTCTTGAAATCACTGGTTTTCTATAGCTTCTTCCTTTCTATCATGTGTATATTTCATGATATGATAGTCGTTTCTAATCTTTATAATCAAACTGTCTGTACTAGGTAAACAGTCACGACAGCTATCTAAAAAGGGGATACGACACTCCTAGAGTTAAAACGTTTGACGGCAAGTCCACGTCCCGCTCGGCTCGTGGTTGCCCTTTCGTTCCCACTTTCCGTCGATGAGAAAGAGCCAATATCAGAACTGTTAGTTTCATTCCATATCAATCTGCGCGGTTCGGAATGTACGTTTGGTTCCGGAAACATAGTAGGGCAAATACTAAAAACGTAGATTGGGAGGTTTCAACGAAACTAGCTTAGCTCTCGTGGAAATAAAGTTGTTTCAAGAAAGAAAAATGAACTCACGCTTGTCCTGTATTTAAACATCCTCGTCGGGCCGTGGCTTTGAAGTGTGTGTTCGTCACAATTGCTCTATAATCTGACGGAAAACTTTTCAAATCTCCTATACATGTTCTTTAACCTCGTATGACATGTTAACATAACTAAGGCAGTTTCCAATTTTGTAGTTTACCATGCTTCGTTCACCCCTAAGCTGACAGTGCGGTGAGAGCTCCATGCTCACCGGACCAATCAGCCGCTTCCTTTTGATCACCCTACCCCGGCTTTCTGCGCGTAGGTATTGGCGGAATGGTGATCACGTGGCACAAAGACAGCTGTATGGCTGGTCCGACGAGCACGTAGCTTACACGGCACTGCCAGCTTGAGAGCGAACGCAGTATAAGTAAGCGAACTGAACGCGGGGAGGAATCCCTTCACATATTATCCGGAAAATGCTATCAATGTATAAATTTTACCAAACTGTGTGTGGACTGGAAACCAACAAAAATATGATCATGTTACAAAAATAACAAATATTTAATTAAAAAAGTGAAAAGACAGCAATGCGTCGTAGGATGGAAGGTCAAATATGTATTCTTTAAAAAAGCACTGCTTAATATGACGAAAACATATATGCCAGGTAAAGTTTATTGCATATTTAAAACACATAAAAAGCTTTTCGCATAAATAAATTGAAACAAATGAAAATAAATATATTTTTCAATTGGCGTTGAATTTTGTACTTTTAGCTTTTCTTCTCAAGTTTGTGGTGTTGGTTCTTCTATATAAACTACACTTTAATTAACGATAATATATTTCAATAGGCGCGTAGATGCAAGAATTCATTTGACATGGTTTTATGCCTTGAATAATTGTACATCGAAAGCTAGCTCGATTCAGACTTGCCACATTATTGTCAAAAGTGCACGATTTTAAAAGGTTTATTTCATAAGATAAAAAAACCTGAATTTTAGAGAACTTTACCCTTGTATACAAAATATCAGAAAAAAATCGAATGGTTGTAAAAAAAAATCTAAATGTTGCGAGACTCAAAATGTCTCACTCGTGAAAACTACAAAAATCGCAGGACCAACCTTCTGCCCTTTCGAAGCCCAAAACTCAAGAACAAAAAGTTTTCCGTAGTTCTAATTTGCAGTTTGTTCTAGTCACAAATTTCCACCAACATACTATATTTTCATAAATTTTGAGGACCCATCGTTTTTTTCTTTGCACGATTTGAGACAAAATCATCCGCTTATAATTTTCAGTTCTGCGGTGGAGAACGGTTCGTCAGTGTCATGCCACGGCTATATCCTATAAACGCCTCAATTGCTGTCCGAGAGACACCGGCCTGAGAAAATGCGATTTCTCTGGCTCTCTTAAAGCGCGACCTCCATGCCATCGTTGTTTCGAATAAACCCGCTCATCGTCGAAGTGTGTCTTTTAAAAATAAAACTCGGCTGTAGACTTTAATATTGGTTAATTTGGCAGTACCATTTTTGACAGTTTACACCAGACACAAGGGACAGAAAACAGTGATGACTAGCTTGCTTCGAGCGCTAGTGACGATATCTCTGGGCATGACGCCAATGAAGCGCGCGCTTCCGCTAAGCCGAAACCAAGAGCTTTTAAGCGTGATAAGGCCCGGTTCAGCCCGGAGTGAGTGTCGTGCCCTCGAAGCAGAATGGAATCGTCTGAATCGCGCGAAGAGCCCCCACCTGCCTATGTCTCGGCCACGCGCTCTCCGTGGGTTTTTCATATTGCAGGAGACTGTAGAAGTAGGTGAGCACCTGGTAACAAAGAGCGATTCTTCGTCTGTCTCAATTATGTATAGAGGTAAATTCGATGTTTTGGTCGCTGCCTGTGACTGGAATGATTTTCTAATGATTGTTGAACCCCGCAACGTTTACAGGGCCTTCGATGCGATTTTTAATCATTTTAGTGTACCTCTAGAAATAATATCAATTTCAAGCGACGATCTGATAAGTCCTGGTTTAACGCTGACATCATGACTACAATCAAGGAAAAGGATGTGTTGTATCTATGTTGTCGTCGTGCAACAAAAACATGATAGTTTGAGAACACAGTTTCAAAGTCGTCCGTGCGAAGACACTGGGATCATTAGGTCTGCTGAACGACGCTACTTTCAGTAATGGTTTTATGAATCATGATGGAATGCACGCGAAACATAGAAGTTGTACACCTTCTTTAATAAGGCGAAAAAAATCAAGACTCTCTTTAACAAAATTTTGGATCTGACCTTCAATCAGTTGTCAACGACTTTAGCATGCTTTCCGCTGATTCATCGGGCATCGCAAGAGATGATAATTTCACATCGCTCAGCTCCAGTCCTAATAAAAGTACGCCCATGTCTGCGTACCTTCGTCTTCTCACTTTGAACTCGAATTTGTTATGTTTAAAATGCAATAAGTCTCCTGGTATTAATGGCATTCGTAATAATGATCTTCGCCGCAACATTAGGCATACTTAATACGTGCCTTTTACCATGTTTATTGAGATCTTAGGTTTCGGTGTAATTACCACTGACTTTAAGACCGCTCGTGTTAAACCAATTTTAAAAAGTGGAACTCCGGAAACACAGGAATGTTATCGCATAACTTCCATCATGCATTGCGCTGGGAAAATTTCAGGAAAGTACCTGTACATTGTGATGTCCGGTTTCATTCAAAATTTGAACCTGCTTTCAGCAAACCAATAAAGCATTGTCAAAAAGAAAAGCATCTAACCTCTCATTGAAGCCTTTTCTGGCCTCTTACACCGGCCTTTTGAACAAAACTTATATTCATGTGCTATTTTTTTATGTTGCAGAGGCTCTTGAAATGGTCAGTCACAAAGCATTCCGTTCTAAAATATAGAACTACGGCTTCAGTGAACCATTTCTTTCCTTACTTCAATATTACTCTTTTGAGCGTTCTCAAATTTCATCTACGGGAAACTTCAAACGTGATCGGGTTGTGTTGAAGGCTGGTGTACCACACGGATCATTTCTGTCACCTCTGTTATTCAATCTTTTTGTTAATGACATCTCCACGGCTTACTATTTGCAAAATATACCAGTATGCGAGTGATACCTGATTCTTTCCAGTCACGTTAATTATCTCCAGGCTGTACGTGCATTGCTACACGACGCCACACGAGTAATGGTCTGGTTATACGAGTGTTTATCACTGTCAACGCATCTAAAAACAGACTTGTTTACTTCACGAATCCGCAAAAGCTGGTGATATTGCACGACTCATTCCGCTATCTTGGCGTGGAGATTTACCGATCGCCTAGACACCCTGCGCGAGAGCCGCTTGCGAGGAGGGGTTTGTGGCGTGAGCCTCTTTTGAACTTCCCGCTTTCTACAAGCGAGGCACGCACGCGCGTGCCGTGGGGCGCGTGGCTTGTGCAGGGCCACGAGGGAATAAACATTCTTTTTGGTTTGCCGTGACACGGAGTCAGTCGCATTTCTTTCGGGTGCCACCGAGCACCGATATGGTGTCAGAAGTGAGATCCCGCCGCCTCTGAAAGCTTCGGGCGTCGCCTTGCGGTTGCGGACCGCACCGAGTCATGGATCGGGCAAGTGTCGCCACCGGACTCGCCCTCAGGCCGCCTGAACCCTTTCACTTTGGGAACGCTTCGGAGTGGCCGGCGTGGATCACCGAGTTCGACGATTTCCGTCACGCAACCGGACTGGTCGCACAGAACGAGGATACTCAGGTACGAACGCTTCTCTACGTCATGGGTCGCCAGGCTAGGCAGATTTTCAACACCTTCGGGTTATCTGACGCCGACGCCAAGAAGTACGACACCGTGAAAGCGAGATTCGACGGTCACTTCATTCAAGTCAGGAACGTAGTATACGAGTCTGCATGTTTTAACAGACGGGAGCAAGGGCCCACTGAAACAGTGGACCAATACGTAACCGTGCTCTACAACATGGCGGACCGATGTGACTACGGAAGCCTGCGTGACCGCCTGATTCGTGACCGCTTCGTTCTTGGGCTGCGAGACAAGTCACTCTCGGAAGCTCTTCAGTTAGACGCTGCGCTCACTCTAACTTCCGCGCTTGCCAAGGCTCGACAGAAAGAGTCTGTTCACAAGCAGCAGCAGTTGTTGAGAGAGAATGAAGCGCAAGCGCCTGTCAAGACTGAAGACGCCGACTTGGACACGGTGGCGAAAGCCTCGTCATCTAAGCCTCGCAGCGCTCCATCTTCTTAGAATGCGAAGCGAACCTCACAAGCAAAACAACCAAGCTCCACGTGCGGTTATTGTGGAGGATTGCGTCACGCTCGTTCTGAGTGCCCTGCGCGTGCCGAAAAGTGCGCTCGATGCAAGACCAAGGGTCATTACGCACGTGTCTGCAAGAAGATGCCTGGAGGAACCAAAGGCATTTCCTCAGTGGAACAGAATCCAACACCGACGGTTTTTCTCGGCGCCGTCGGGGAGTTCGGTAGACGTCCAGACGCCAAGTTCGCGACGATAACCGTGAACAACGTTTCACTGACTGCAAAGATCGACACCGGTGCAGAGGTCTCAGCGGTCCCAGATACATTTTCGGGAATACCATCTTTTGGCCTGTGCCCAGCAGAAGAGGTCCTTTCGGGGCCCAGTGGACATACCCTGAAGGTGTTGGGGAAGTTTGACGCTGTCATGAGGTGGAAGGACAAGTCCACAAGGCAAGAGGTTTACGTCGTACAACAACTTCGCACTGCCCTTCTTGGATTGCCTGCCATACAGAACTTAGGACTCGTCAAGTTTCTCTGCAGCACCGAACGCCTCGAGAAGCGCTTTGCTCGACTCTTCAGCGGCCTTGGGACACTCCCAGGAGAGTACACCATCCGACTAGACCCAGCGGCGGTGCCTTACTCGCTGAGCGTTGCACGTCGCGTGCCCATCCCTCTGAGAGATGCTGTCGTTCAAGAACTCAGGAAGATGGTGGATCTGGGCGTCATTCGCCCAGTTGAAGGTCCAACCGACTGGTGTGCTGGGATTGTTCCAGTCCTGAAGCCTTCCGGAGAAGTAAGGATCTGCATCGACTTCACTCACCTCAACACCTCCGTCCGACGAGAGCGCTATGTCCTTCCAACAGTGGAAGAAACTCTTGGTCAGTTGGGGACGGCGGCAGTGTTTTCGAAGTTGGATGCTAATTCCGGGTTCCATCAAATCCGTCTCTCTCCCTCCTGCCTTTTGGAAATATCCCTCCGGAATATTTCCAAAAACGCATGTCAGAGATCTTGAGCGGACTGCCCGGGGTTCTCAACCTCATGGATGATGTTCTTGTCTTCGGCAAGGACCAAGCTGAGCATGATGCAAATCTGCACAAGACTCTCAAGCGCCTAGAGCAATCTGGAGTCACCCTCAACAAAGCCAAGTGTGTCTTCAGCACAAGGGAAGTTACCTTCCTTGGATGTATTATATCCCGCCACGGTGTTCGACCGGACCCAGCAAAGGTCAAGGCAATCAGAGATCTTCCGGCTCCAGAGGATCCTGCCGGCGTCCGTCGGATCCTTGGAATGGCGAACCATCTGGCAAGGTTTCTTCCGAACTTGGCACAAATTACGGCGCCGCTCAGAGACCTGCTTCGAAAAACGTCGGAGTGGACCTGGGGTCCCCCACAAGCAGCCGCTCTGCAAAGCGTCAAGGATCTCCTGTGTTCAGATTGTTGCATGGCTCACTACAATCCGTCGTATCCCACAATACTCTCCGCGGATGCGTCTTCACACGCATTAGGAGCAGTCTTGCTTCAGGTCCAGCCCGATGGGAGGGAAAGAGCTGTGGCCTTCGCATCGCGGTCCCTTACCCCTACTGAAACCCGATACGCTCAAGTGGAAAAAGAAGCATTGGCTTTGACCTGGGGAGCAGAGCGGTTTCAAGACTTTTGCGGGGCCTAACGGCGACATTCCAGACCGATCATCAACCCTTGCTGACGCTCTTGGGAAAGTCGGCACTGGATGTGCTTCCTCCTCGCATTCAGCGCTTCCGCATGCGTCTGATGCGGTTCAGCTACAGAATGCAGTATGTTCCTGGCAAGAGCATCGCGACGGCTGATACTCTCTCAAGGGCTCCAGTGAGTGAGGAAGAGCCAGCGGAGACACTGACCTGCAAAGAGGTTCAGTCCTTCACTGTTGGAGCAGTGATGGGGCTCCGAAGCAGCACTCTGCATCCAGTCAAAGAAGCCCAGGAGAAAGACAAAGTATGCCAGATGCTTCGGGAGTACTGCATGAACGGATGGCCATCAAAGTCAAGACTTCCTCTCGACGTGTCGCCTTTTTGGCAGTACAGAGGAAGCCTGTCCCACTGCGAAGGCTTTCTGCTCTACGGAACCCGCCTCCTTATTCCTGGTTCCCTCAGGAAGGAGATGCTGAAACGACTTCACGAGGGACATCAGGGAATTGGACGATGCAGGCAGCGCGCGAAAGAAGCTGTCTGGTGGCCAGGCCTGTCGTCCGAGCTGAGAAGAGTTGTCAATAATTGCGTTGTGTGCGCAAAGGTTCGTCAACAAAACGCCGAGCCTCTCATGCCGACGGTGACGCCATCTCTGCCATGGCAAATGGTTGGGCTGGACTTGTTTCATCTGCGAGGCAAGGAGTATTTGCTCTGCGTTGACTACAGGTCTCGCTTTCCCGAGATCGCCTATCTACCGTCAACGAAAGCTGAGGCTGTCATCGAACGTCTGAAGAGCATATTCGCCCGCCATGGGATACCTGCAACGGTAGTAAGCGACAATGGACCACAGTTCTCCTGTGATGCTTTCGCAGAGTTTGCGCGGAACTACGGTTTCCACCACACTACCAGCAGCCCTCGTCATCCTCAGGCGAATGGAGAGGCCGAGCGAACCGTGCAGACTATGAAGAATCTGCTTGAGAAAGCAGAGGACCCGTACTTGGCTCTCCTTGCGTACCGGGATACCCCGGGTCCGACAGGGCGGAGTCCAGCCGAACTCCTCATGGGGCGACGTCTGCGGACGCGGATCCCGGTGTACCCAGCTCTTCTGACTCCCGGCCATGTCAACAACAACGTCGCGACTAGACGCGACCGTCAAGTCAAAGAGCGCCAACGGGCACACTTCGACCGCCGACATGCAGCTCGACGGCTACCCAAACTGAGTCCCGGATCGACTGTGTGGTTGAAGGACCTAAGTGCCCAGGGGAGGTCCTCCGACAAGCGGACACGCCAAGGTCTTACTGGGTCAGAACCACAAGAGGGGACGTCCGTCGCAACCGAAGAGCCCTCAAGCGAATTCCGGCTCATTCTGGTCAACGCGACGAGCTGGTATTGTGGCCAGCCAACACGACCGCTCCTGACGGGTCTGCCCTACCCGGGGAGGACGTCACGGAGCACCCGCATACACTGCAGCAGGCTTCGAAGTCGCAGTCATCAACGCAGGACTGCAGAGTCCCCGTGGCAGTAACAAGGGCTGGAAGAAAAGTGTTTGCCCCCCAGCGGTTTGGTGAATAACTACAGACTACTCGAAACTCTTGTTTATCCCCAGAGGGAGATGTGACGTGAGCCTCTTTTGAACTTCCCGCTTCCTACAAGCGAGGCACCCACGCGCGTGCCGTGGGGCGCGTGGCTTGTGCAGGGCCACGAGGGAATAAACGTTATTTTTGGTTTGCCGTGACACGGAGTCAGTCGCATTTCTTTCGGGTGCCACCGAGCACCGATACAGGGTTTTATTTTTTTAGCGCTTCCAATTTTTGTTTTAAACTTAAAACTGTTTTTGTGGCCCCTAACTTGCATTTTATTATTTTTAATTTCGAACATGTTTGCGGCCAGAATCAAGGCCAAAATATTTAACAAGTCTTCTTTTTTATCGCAAGTCAAGAAGCACTAGCTTCTACTCTTGCTCGGATTCTGAAATGCAATTCTCCCATGCATAAAATCCGCATCGTGTTTAATGCATGGGGCCCATTCAAACATTTACGTCAAATGGTTTAGATATGGCTGTTATTTGTGGCTTCAACCCAATGTACATGCACCTACGACGAGTGAAGGTCACTTCCAAAGAAAACGGCAGTCGGTATCGTGAGAGCAGCTTCTCCGCCACGATCAACTGTTTTCGCCTTGGCTCCAAAACATCTGTCGCATTGTGGTTCTCTGGAAGGCAGCAAGCAGACAGGCGACTTTGGATGGACACAAGCTTTATTTACTTTTAATTTCCAGGTACGAGACTTTTAGGACAACATAGAAAAAAAGAGGTACTCTGTCTTGCGTCAACGTTGTCCCCAACACTATGCGATCTCACCGCAAGTAAAATCTTACCACATTATACTGCTGCAATAATGCAAGCAGATATAATTCTCACCGCGAAACAGCAACAGTGCGATATGTTTTTGAAACTACACGGATTGAGTAACAATTCAAAAAAACTAGGCCTCACCCGTTGTATGAAATGTCGGAACGAAGGGAAAATATTTACTCCTCTGGCACAGCCACTCACCCACACACACATAAACACAAAGAGTACGCCCCAGGACAACTCGAACATCAGCAAACACATAAACTCGAAAGGCTGTAAACGCTCTAAAAGCACCAGCGTAGATGATTTAGAAAAACACGAAGAAAAACGCTTCTGCCATACTGAAAACATACTATGATTCTGCCACCGCTATATAGAGGTTAGGTTATTTACTTGTTCCTTCGGGTCAACTATTCGGATTCCCGACGAGAGTATCCCCAAAACCCCAGAACAGCTCTTCGCACGGAAAATGAATTGTCATGGTGAAAGTTGCGGGGACCATAGCGACTCCAACCACCGGCGCCATGTTTGTTGAGCAATTACACAATCGCATGCAATTGTGATCAGCATGCAATGAGCGCAGGCGGAAATCAGACGCCCTAGTCGGAAGATGCAAGAACATCTCTCTTTTTATTCCTCGAAGTCCGAGGCTATGCCGGCAGCACACTTGCTAACGTCTTCTATGTATTTTGTGTATCATCCATTGCGCCTACGCAGGCTGCCAGTGCCCACTAACAAGACACTCCACAGCCCAGTGCAGTCGGGCAACACTGAAGTACACTCGCAAAACTATAGACAAGGACTGCAAACCTTTTGATTCGAGGTTGCCGCTGGGAAAGTCGGTACAGAAGTTTTATATAGGGCAGCTTGAGAACTACTAATACAGAGATAAATGTTTCAATGTTCTTGATCTTATTAAAATAACTTGTGTGGGATTCGAAATATAAAGGGAGTGAACCTCTGTCTAATCAAATAGTTTTTGATGCAAAAGCATTAACTGTGCCATAGAGCGAGCCGACGTCATCAGCTTCGAAGACGCGGCGAAAGTCGCGCCAAATAGCAGGTAATTTTCTTTATTTCACAGTGTCTAGATAGGGTCTGCAAATACCATGCGTGTGCTTCAAAAATCAACCACGAATTTGTTGCGACGACGCTCTAAAGCTGGTCGTTTTCACTGTGCACGCAGGTGCATTTGTACCTTACATCTATTTGCACATGGACCTACCATTCTGAGGGTAATTAAGTAGGCTTGTGATCAAAGGCCGCATTTAAGGTTTATATTATTCATGAAACTTATATTTATTGTGTTTTCCCACTTTGTACGTTGCGTTAGAATGAAGGTTAAGAATGCAGTAGACGTGAATGTTCGGAAATGTAAATCGTCAAACTTGGTTGGTGGAAGTAACATATCAAGGTCTCATGATACTGCTCAGCCACTGGGGAGTGTAGGCGGTCTGAAGGGTTTAAGATCATATCTACGCAACTCATTACACGCCCCTGTTTCGTAGGTTTTGAGACTCACAAGCCTGAATGGTGAAAACGTCAACGAAATGCACCGTAAACTTGACCAACCCCGCCTCTCTTGACACTGAAAATAGAGTCCATGAATATTTCCTCATTAGGCAAAGAACAAAATGCCAAAATATGTCATGAATATTTCCGGCGTACAATCAGATACGATGTTGTTCGCACATGAATGGTACATGATTAAAGTGCGGAACATTAAGTAGATATTATTTGACCTTGTCCTTCGGATTTAACGTCCTTCTTTTGAGATGCACGATAAAGTAAAAGAAACTTCAGATATAACGAAGCCATGATCTTTCTACAACACCTCCACACTAAGCGATAAACATTAAGCTCACCTAAAAGCACAAGCACCGACAAGATCATTCCGAAGCACCAGAGTAGAAATAAAGGTCTAAGGTCGCTAAGGCTGAGCTCTGCCTCAGGAACGGGCACAGGATTGTTCTCTCGACGGTACGTGGTCTTGAAATTGCGAAGTGAGTCAGATCTCGTGTAGAG
This sequence comes from Ixodes ricinus, assembly GCA_037355805.1. Taxonomy (NCBI): domain Eukaryota; kingdom Metazoa; phylum Arthropoda; class Arachnida; order Ixodida; family Ixodidae; genus Ixodes; species Ixodes ricinus. The sequence goes on along the minus strand of JAZHYW010049024.1, from coordinate 19,662 downwards.
TCCGGTCTCAGCTCCACGACTCAGGGTGAACTTGACATCGTCGAGGTACACAGAGGATCGCCTTATTTCGGGTCCTGTGAGGTGCGTCAGCTGAAGATCGAGAGCTTCGACGTATCCTCTTCCAAGAAGCTCTCGTCTTAGAGCTTCAAAGTGCCCCGGGCGTACTATGGAAATTAAGAAAGTGTCTTTTTTGTCGTTGCTAATCTTTATAGACTTCGAATCGTCTCCGCCGTCACCAGTTATGAAGCACTCTAGACCCCCCTTTACAAAATTTACGAAACTGTAGTAGTCAGGGATGCTCTCGTAGTCATATGGGACATACGCTTTGTGATTAAGAAAACAAATGCGATATTTTTTTCGTATAATATCGCCTAATGAGACGAACGGTAGAGGCTCGCTCTGGAACGGCAAAGCAGTAAGCAGTGACGTGATCCGACCTTTGAAAATTGTGGACATAATCAAAAGCGACATCATGATGAGGCCAACAACGAGTCGGGACAACTGAGTCCCAAGAAGCGCGCTGTGGAAACGAACACCTTGCTGCAGAAGCGATGCCAAAATAGGGGCTACAAAAGTGAACGTGTCATGCGTGTCCTTGTATAAATTCTTGTTGATCAAAGCTATGATCAGAACGAAAAACACTAAGGATATCAGCAGCCCGATCCATACTTCCCGTGAAAACGGCAACACGAGAACAGCTTCTTTTAAGACACGTTCCGGTCTTGGGACAAAAAATAAAAAACCAACCGGTGTGATGTACTGTACAACCTTAGTTTCGCCACGGTGTTCATTGGAGTTCTTGCCAAGTGCTATTAGGAAACTCGATAATCGCTCACGCCATCTAAAATCAAACTTGTTGAGCTCGAGATGAGATACGCGAAGTTTCAGTAGTTCAATTGTAACTTCGATGGCTGGGTGCTCAACATAATAGTCTCTGTCCCAAAAAACAAATATTTTACTTCCGTTAAGAGACAGCTGTCTTGGGAGAGATGCGCGTATAAATGTTCCATATTTCGGGCACGTTCTTTCTGATCGGGTACGATATGAGTTTTCTTTACCGCAAAGAGTTTGGTTTTTTAGATCGTTGAGCATGGTTTTCAAGGGCTGAACACAAAACTCGTCTTGAAGGTGTGCACTGCCGTTAGACAGCGTTATTTTGAAATGTCCACTGGCTTCATGAAATTGTTGCATAAACGAAACGTTCCAATATGAACCACGTAATCTGACTTTCCACGTCACTCCTTCAGCAATTATTAGCGCTGTCATGTAATAATTGCTGAATTTAAGATCGGTTAAATATTGTAGTTTAAAATCATTAGCACAAACAAAGTATAAGATCGGAACGTAACTTTGTCTAAAGGGTCTGCAAAGTTCACCAAGGCATGAGTAAAACTGTACTGTTCCGTCACTCCAGAGTGTCACCGTGTATAAGAGAGGTTTCAAAAACGTCCTGATCATCGTTGCGTCTTGTACGAGGCATTGCGGCTGCACAAACACGTCCAGGGGCCTGTTTTCTGGGTTGAATGATGACAAAAACTGGTGAAACAATTCCGATGAAATGAAAGATTTCATGGTCAACACCTCACGGGGCTTGACTGCGCTTGCTCCTCTTGGCAGTAATGTTGCAGTAAGGACCGTCACCAGGAAAAGCGCCTGTGGTTTAACACTGCGGGTGAATTGGACAAAACATTCCAGAGCTGACATGACTCTCAGAGGAGAGCTACGGCGTCTTTTGACTGCCACTTTTAAAACGGCTGATGGTATTTAAAATACAATTTTAGTATTCGCGTCTACGACCACCCTTCTCACTGTGATGCAGGTCAGCAAGGATATTCGTGGACGACACTTCACATGAAGCATATTCGATGGAACGAATTATTTTCTTTGAACAAAATACCGCTCCGTGTACCCTCATACCAGGCATTTGAATTATTGAGTTGATTGGTTCGCCTTCTCCTTCCCGACGGTAGACCCAGTATGTTTCTCTCGCGGTATAAGTTGGGCGTTCGTATTTCTTTTTTGATCACTATCCACTTGGGTGCCCGTTGAAAATCAATGGTGCTTCAGAACCGCGCTAGTGTTTCCATGGTTATTTTACATGTTCGCATTAATGAGAATACCCGCAAGTGCACAATAATGATAGGATCGTACCTGAGCACGCTATCCCGAATTGAAAAGTGGCGAGTGATGATGAGGTGGAACTTAGAAGCTACAAGAAAACGATACAAGTCGTTCTTTTTTAATATATTTTCTGGGTATGCATCTCTCCCGTTGAGACAAGATGCACCAGCTTACCTGTATGTGAGCTATTTTTTTTTTTACTCTTGAACATGTATTGATTTTTTTGTATTTCTTTTCTTTTTTTTTGCATTTTTTTTGGTCGGCGTCAGAGCTGTGTTGCTGCCATGTTTAATGCCGCAGCACCACATGCGGTGTTTCCGGTTCTGAAGCCGTTCTGGGTTGGGGGCTTTTTGTGTCTAAGGTCGCAGCTTGTGCGCATTTCGTCACTCTTGCCTAAACAATGAGTAGCGATCGAAAGGCAAGTTCTGGTAAGTTGAATGGCAACATGCGAAGCGGCTCGCGAATATGTAAACATTAGTGCATGGCGTCACTGCGGCAAAGTCGATGAAAACAAAAAGGTCGCAGCCCAACATCGATTCGGAAGTGAGAGTTGCGGGGTACCCAAACTCCGCCCTCGTTTTCAGTAACTGCTCTAACAAAGTAAGCTCACTTGAGTCGTTAAGAGCAGTCATGTTATGGTCTATAGCCAAGCTGTATGATGTGCAGACCTGTACGGTATTTACACAACTATTCAAGTTACTTGTTATCGATCACATCTAGGAGTAATTTTGTTATAATTTGAATAAACTTATTACTGAGTAACCGCACGAGTGATCTGATTCTATTTAAGGTACTAATTTTACTTGTAACTGTTGCTAATTTTCCCTCCCCATTGTAATAGCGCTTGTTGTTTGCACAAGTTACCTTCCAAGGAATCCTCGAATCACGTCGCAGAGGGAGGATGTTTTACCAAAATTGGTTGATTGAGAAGATGAGTAGTAAACAGTGCGGGAATATTAATCCAATAAGGAATAGGACTAAATATCCGTTCTTAAACCGGCTCAAGCATCTGTCGTTTTTACAACTTGAATTGATCGAAAAACTAACGGGTATTTTTTAATATTATAATTTATTACTGTTAAGCAAGAGTAACTTTAATTGTAATTGATTACATTTTTAGGGTGACGTCTACAAAGCTGGGAATGTGTGATGGTTTCTATCCTAGCTGATAGCCCCGAAAAGAAGGAGCGGCGAAAGTTGATGACTTTTCTTTGTGATGTAGATTCAAGGGTCATGTGATTGGTGCTGCTCTTTGTTGACCGCTTGAAGATTCAGTTGTCTCGTTCTTAATTCATCTTTAATTACCTATTGCGAAGGTAAGTTTAGTGTTTGCTTGAACCAAATTTAAGTTCTTCGTAATTCTCGCCAAATTCAAACTCAAGCAGACCGACATCTTCTGTTCAGCGGCGTCGCTGCAGCTGAAAGTGAAACCGACATCGAAAACACCGCAGTCTGCGGATTTCTATGACCTTTTTTTCAACTCGGGAAAGCTAACCTTTCTGTTTAAATCTTTTTTTAATTATATATCTTAAAGGTGTTATAAAAAAATGTGTCCGCCACTTTTTACTTTTATGATATTCATTAAACCACTAGGAGGTTGATTCCTTAGTATTACAGCGAAGCGTACGCATTTTAGAAACAGTGTTTCAAGAATCTTGGTTTTTGGACTGTCTCTAACGACCACGCGACGCACTGTGGCAGCAGAAGTAACTAAACGCCAACCTTCTTATATGGGAAAAAAAGGATGAACAGATATTCAACTTTACTTAATTTTCATATAATATGTAGGAAGTGATAAAACAATTGGTTATAAGTTATTCTCTAAAATTTTAAATGTAAAATTCACGGCCGACGGAGATTTTGAAAGTATGAAGTTGAGTGGCACGAGTTACCGAAAACATGCAAAACAGACCTTGTTTTCTAATTAAAATTTTCAGAATATAACGTATAAGTTTTGAATGATATAAACCTTTGATATGTGGTTCGGACCACTAGCGAGACATTTTGTCGGAGAATAAGCGTTTGGCATGCATATTATGTTTTAGCGGTCAAAAATATATTATATCTTTTCGGGGGACACTGCGTATATTACACCGTTGCTCATACTCGGTGTATAGACCTCAGCGGTAGGCATCGGCCTAAGGAAAAAAGATTTTCCGCAGACAGTTCTTATCTGGTGCATAGACTCTACACACGGTGCATCGTTCGCAAAGGGAGAAACTTATCGTATTCAGCACACCTTATGAAATGTCCGATATACTGGGTGAAACAAGGAGACGGCAGGCTCTTTAAATCGATCGGAAAATTCGGTTTCTTAACCTATCGCGCTACGACTTTGTGCAGCGTTGCCCACAGATGGTGCATTTTTTTGTAAAATTTGCAAAGAGCGAACGTACCTGAGGAAAAGTCAAAGAAAGAAAAGGCTTAGCTCCTATGGAAACGCAGCGACGCCACCGGTCTGCAAACAACACGGCGCCGTTTCGCACGGGAGACAAGAGATGGCGCAAGCAGTCGCGACGCCAACTGCCGCCAACGAACGAGCAGACGACGCCGAGAGCCGTCGTGTTTAGCAGACAAGGAACTGCAGTTCCTTGTTGTTACCGCGCCTGTTTTTGTTTCTGCGACTGTCGCCGCCTGCGGAACGCGAGCCGCTTTTGAGTCGAAAGGATCGTCTGCTAAAGTGCCGGCTCTCGGCGCCGTATGCTCGTTCGTTGGCGGCGTTCGTTGCGCCATCTCTTGTCTCCCGTGCGAAACGGCTCCGTGTTGTTTGCAGACCGGTGGCGTTGCTGCGTTTCCATAGGAGCTAAGCATTTTCTTTCTTTACTTTTTCCTCAGGTAAGTTCGTTCTTTGCAAATTTTACAAAAAAACTGCACCATCTGTGGAAAACGCTGCACAAAGTCGTAGCGCGATAGGTTAAGAAACCGAATTTTCCGGTCGATGTAAAGAGCCTGCCGTCCCTTGTTTAGCCCAGTATATATATATGAACCCAGAATGCTTTTATGGTACAGAAATCATCATTAGCATAATCTGACATTCACAAAAGGAATCACATTTCCCCTAGAACCAAGGTGGCACCGAGGAAGGGTTTCTATCCTGCATCCTCAGACCTTGAAACTTGCAATGTCTCGAATGCTGTCTATGCGAGCGCCCATATACTTGTAAGCGCTTCAAAGTTTGCGGCGATGACTATAGCCTCTTGATGAAAGATGGTGGGAGTACTCTAGAAGGAAACCCACTTTCAAGTGCAAATCGACAATGTGTGAAATATCAAATTAATTCGTGCTTCATCTTCAATTTTCGCAAATTCAACACTACCTCTTGCGATTGAGGAATGGCCACTGTTTCCAAATAAAATTGTTGCCAAACAGAACACGGCGAAACTTTAGGGAACGCTCACTGTTTTTTTAATCATTGTATTGTGACATAAATTTTGATATAAAATTTGTGTCACATTATATATAAAGTTTTAAAGGGATACTTCAACGAAATTTGAAATATTCCCGTCGTGTTCAAAAATAGGTTGAATATGATCCACAATATCCGTAAATGACAATCGCCCGTTTGTATTTTGATCCTGGTGGCTGTATTTTTCGTTATAAACGGCCCACTCTGGCAAGCGCTCGGAGAAGGCCCAGCGCAATCGTGACGTAAATCGTCTCAAACGAGCAAAGCTACGGCGAGGCTGACGTCGAGAGGATGGCCTAGTCGGTCCAGCCACCGAAGCGGCTGCTTTTGTACGAATTTTGAGTGACGGGTTAATCTTCTATAATCTTGTAGGGGACAATAGCGACTTCTGCGACACACAAAAGGATTCTCGGAAAGAGGGAGTTCCTCCTTCCCCCTTCTCTCGTCGTGGCCGGAGGCGAGGACGATTTCCGTCACTAGCTCTCAAGGTTCCTAGACGAGCATTACAAACGAGGCGTTAGCGACATCCACCAGGTGCTCTTTGCTAATCGTTTAATTCGTTTTAAAATTCCTTTTCGAGACTTTTTAACAAGATATTGGTATGTTCCATGTGATACTGCTCTTTTGGACACATATAGACCAAAAAATGAGCGCCAAAATTCTCGTTGTAGTATCCCTTTAATAATAACTGTAGTTTTTGTATTGTCTCATCGTATGCCTAAGCGCCTGTTTTCTTCTTACACATTTTGTTAAGTTTTTGCTGAACCGTGAAAGTGATTTTATTTAGACCCTCCCTTGTGTGATACCCGGAAACTGGCCCTCAAGGTTTCTAGATAAATAAAAAGAAATCGAATGTGTATTTAATGCAGTCATATAAATAATGACAATTTTGACTGCCAGTCAAATTCACGGGTCCTTGTAGTGTCACGATGGCAAGAGCACATGTGGATATCTGCCACCTCTAAACTTTTCCGTTCGTGTTTCGTCATTTCTTTCAATGATGTACTCGCTACTGTGAAAAAAAGTGCTTTATCACGGATTGTTTTTTATCTACGGTTAAGTACGCCGATTTTGAATAGTCAACATCCATATGCCAGCTGCACTCTCCTTGGCGACACTTTACATTTCACAGACATGTGTAACTATTCGCCCAGTGTTCATAACAAAAACAACAATCAAAAGTCATACATGGCTTTGTATTAATGAACATACCACACACATTAACCGAAAAAAAGTTTTAGATGTAGAAATATTCAAGTAAAAAAAAAGAGTTTCTTCGGAGACGAAACAAAACAAAAAAAAACGCCGGATTAAAATAAAATTAAAAAACGCAGTACATTAGTCGTAATGTTTGTGCATACTTAGAAGTGAACTCTCTCGTTGAGGCTTAATGGAACACACTTTGCTCTCTTTTTGAAGATATATAAATGACTGACGGTAAGTAGGGCTGTTAAGTTCTTAAAATAAGACAATTGTGATTATCAACATTTTTTTATATACGGCCTCTGGTGAATACTTTGATATTAATCATTAACATTGTAACTTCATTTCTGATGCATCTTTATGCAAATGACACTAACTAAATCGCGAAAAAGCCTGTGTAAAATTTAGCAGAGTTTTTTATTTATACACAATTTATAGAGCTGGCACGAAAGAAACGAGATTTTTAAGTGACAAACTCTTTTGGCTTGGTTGTATTTCTGTTCTAACGAAATAAAACTTCAACAACAATTGAAACTTACTCACCATTTGCAAAAGTCGCCTTCAATGTCTCGCTTGGATAGTGGATAGCCATGTTAAAGTCGACGTTCATAGTCACTCGGTTATACGAAGACTCTTCTACGGCCGCTCGGGCCAGTCAAGCTATCGGTTTTGCAGGGGCGCACCTCTTAATATGCATTATGCTTTTCATCACTCGACATCAATGATTGTATCATCATATTGAACATGTTTCACATAGTAAGTTGCACTTGACACCGATATACGCTCTTCAAGAAAGTTTCCAGCACAATCTTGCAAGAATGTGCAAAGCACAAAAATACAATCCCCAAAAATATGAAACATCCTAAATTAGAGCTGTGCCAATAGTGAAATCTCAACTCAAATCAGATTTGAATTGCATAGTGCCTAATAGTGAGCGAGAATAAATTCGAATTTACAAGAAAAAGACTCAGCAGTGGAAGAAAAAGATGCGTGATAACTCTCCTGCTAGGTGCGGAGAAAGAGAGCCCTAGCATTGAATAAATATGGTGGCAATGATGAAACAACATACTTAAGAGTTAGACACAGCTCAAATATATTTCAACCTCACTACGTGTGAATACGCAGCATTCTGAATAGATGGTCGGAAATGACTGAACCTTGCTTGAGACTGTTTCACATGCTGCGATTCTTGTCCGAAATCGGTGCGATTTTAAGTAAATGTGCGATTAAAGTCGCAGTCGCACTGTCGCAGCGGCTCTGCAAATGGTTTCCACCAAGCTGGTATTTTGTCGCAGAGTCGGTGCGATCGCTTTCGCGTCAATCAATAGTGAGCCTCGCGGCCGCGCGTCACGTGACACGTGACGGAAAGCTTTCAGACGTTCATTACGCCATCTTTTATCCGCGATAGCTGCGTATTCGAAAATAAATTTAGACACCTAAAAGCATTTTGGATTAATGCTTAATTGGAGCGCAGCTCTTTGGCGCCCCTTTCTCGGATTGAGCGGCGACGCCGTGGGCGTAACCGCGCGTTGCATTATGGGACGTTTCAGATAATAACGTCACAAGTGACGTCACGTGTGACGTCACAAGGGCAAAATTTCCCGCTACATTTGGCGCCCAAATTTTTCCGCTAAATTAAGCGGAGACATTTCGGGTTACATTTAGCGGGTAAATTTCCGCTAAACTTACCTGGAAAATTTCCTGCTAAATTTAGCGGAAAAATTTTCCTGCTAAATTTAGCGATAACAGTTTACCCTCGTGACCACACACGTGACCTCTCCCTCCTCCTCCTCCTGCTCCAAGAGCTGCGCTCTAATTTGTCCTTACAGATAATTGTAAGCGTATTTCATTTTATTTGAAATTTCTAGTTATATATTGTATTCGTAAAACATTTGCATTTACTGAGACTTTTTGTTGTATTTGGAGCGAGAAGTCAAGCGCGTCGTCCGTGTCGCGGCACCGCAACCTTTAAATACCATTGTGTAAGAATCGCGCGGCTGTTGGAGCATGTCGTGTCATGAAATTGCGCGGCTGTTGGAGCATGTGAAAACATACATTCCGATCGCACAGTCGCTGCATGTGAAACTGGCTTTAGAATCGGGCGACGTCTTGCGCCACCTAACCTCAGTACCCCGCTAGACGTCGCGGAAAGTCACGTGTTAGCGGAAGAGGCCGGTTCGCTGTTATTTCTATTTTGATAAAACATTGTTATATCAAGAACGTAACAACCGAAAATTAGTTCATTTTTTTTAATACTCTTAATTTTCTACGTTGCGCAAACATTCCTCAATAGTTCCCACAAACATATTTCACAGTACATCTATGTCAGTGCAGGGAAGATACTTAGTGCGTATGAATTAGTCTTTTAGAATCTCGAGCAAATTAAGGACACTTTTGTCTTTTGCCCTCGAAAAGTCCTGAAACCAGACAGAATAGGCCTCCTGTACAGATAGTGGTGCAGCGTCAAATTCAGCAAGGATAGCTTTGTGAACGGGGACTCCGGCTTCAACTCTACAAGAATGAACGTTCTCACTGAGTCGCGAGGAACTATAAAGAAGGTCCAAAAATGTTCTGTATGGCCTTGGATACGAGTTGAGCTACTGACTAGTAGACCAACACAATATTGCATAGACATGGCTGCAGGTGACAAAAGTTCCTTTAATTCCAAATTGTGGTGCGCGTGGTTTACGTGTTTTTCCAATTGCAGCATCACAGAACCTAAGTGCATGACTGCTTTATACAGTAATAAAAAAACTACTTTGCGGTGAAAATGGTGCGTCTGTAAAGGTTTCTGAGTGCAAGCTTGATTTAGAACCAGTGGAGACTTGTGAGCACTATTTCACTATACGGTCAAGTGTAGCGGTGTTGCCACTCCGGAGTTGAAATAATTTCGGAATATTTCCAGATTTCCGCGACCCCGGAATGAAATGGAAATGGAATTGAATGCCTCTTTCCGAAAAGAGTGTGAGTAGAATGGGCCCGGTTTTTATGTCAGCTATGTCAATCTTCATCTAGGGCAAACAGCCCGCTGGCATTACGATAGCCCACGATAAAGATGTAGCTATTCACTAACGTGGAATGGCTAGTTAAGTTGACTGTATTGCATGGTTAAGTTTGACTGACTGAGCGCCCGTGTTGTCTTCTATCTTGTGCACGTCAGGTTCAATCGCTCTCTTCGAGGGTGAAATTGGCGCCCCCAGTGAAAAACAAAAACAGAAAAGTTGTAGCCTGACAAGACGTCGTTCCTAGTACCGCTAGACACTCCGAAGCGGCTGCTGCGACCAAGTGCGATTACAGCACTGGGCCTAGGCCGTAGAGCAGGACAAAGCCCCGTCGCCCGCATTTCTTAGATGCTGCGGTTCTCAATCCACAGTCTTGCCCAGAGACAAAAGTTCTCATAACCCACTCGTGTCTGTGATAGACAGGGCCGTCAGCTGATGCCCCGACAAGCGTCTCATTGCTAAGCGCCCATATTCAATTTTACCTTTCGATGTACGGCATGAGATATATTTAATTGTCTCTTGTAAGTACATTCCTTGGAAACGCCCGCCGCAAAGGGTGTACCAACTTGACTCATGATAATTAGCAGCCAAGCATCATTATTTAAGATGACAAGCTGTGTGACAACTCGGAAAATCCAAAGCGTTGTCCTCGAGCTTACTAAAACAACCAAGCTTGGCTGAACCATCAGAGTCTGCTTTAGAAACGTGGCTTCGATCCGTACTCGGACACCGAACTAAAGGCGAGTGCAACGCCGCCATTGCTCAGGCAGCGGCCACTCCGGGAACTGCGCGTCTGCACGCATCCATTCAGGTCAAGTCGGTGCAAGGTCCGGTGGCTGCCATCTTGCAGTGCCCTTTCGCAGTAGCAAGAGGTAGGTAAGGTAGGTAGCACAACTTTATTGAGCGCAGTGCGTACAGGGGCTAGGCTTATCTGCCCGCCTAACTGTACAGCACAAAGGGCTCGACTGTAGGAACGGAATAGAGGATGGGCATTTATGGGCAGTAAAGATAAGGTTGCGTTACAATTGAGCGCGACTTCTTGCGGAGTTCTGTCTTGAAGGTGGCGAACAACTTGTTCCGTCCTGTCTATTAGGAGCAGCTGGATGCGCAGCTCATCTGACTGTAGAAGGGACGTCCAGTGAGGGACGATGTCTTCTCCTCGGTCATCGAGGTGCCTTTCGAGTTCCTGTGGGGGTCGAAACTTCGGGCATGACCTAAACATATGTCCGATCGTGCCATCCGGGGGTGGGTCTTCGAAACCTCAGCATCTCGTACAGGACCCATCGAAGAGTATGGGGTGAACGCAATGGAGGAATCGTGGGGTCTGGATGGTGAGTGTCTGAAATTGCCTCCATCGCCTGGCTTGCTGGTTGTTGAGCTCCGGGTGTGGTGGCGGGAGAACAGGTCTCTTCTCCCTCTCAACTCGTGTGGAATCGCAGAAACGCGTGGCGGCTTCTTCCGTTGCCGGTGCCGCATTATTTCTCTCAGCAGGAAACGTGACGTTTTGCAATCTTGCTATGCTTTAGACACTAACTGTTATCAGCCGTGTGTCTCTGATTAGGAATTTGTTTGTATATTTTGACACTGCAATTTCGTTTAATCATCAGGTTATGAATATTGTAAACTCGTCTCTAAACGTTTTTGGTATCATTACGCGTATATCGAGAAATTTTAGAAATCCACAGTGTTTTTTTAATGTTATTTCGCCTCTTGTGCTAAGCCGCTTCGAGTTTTCTTCAGTTGTATGGAACAGTATTGGAGATATCTAACTAATCTAGTATTGAGCGAGTGCAAAGAAATTATACGTGTCTTTTATGATCGTTACTTGCAGTCCAAGGTATTTTATGACTATGGAAGAATATGTAAACAAATTGGCTTACGCTCCTTGTGAAGCGTGATTCCATGTTCTTGCATAAAGTTGTTTATGGTGTTGTTGACTGCACAGCGTTACTGAACAGTGTATATTTGCGTGTTCCTCAACGGTCTATTCGCATACGCTCATTGTTCTATCCTTCCATTTTACACAACGCTGACCCTATTACCCGTCTCCAACTGGTTTTTAACAAATTCGAATCCAACTTAGATGAACTTGGTATTGCTATTTTTTGGATGCGAACGAACATTTAGAAAGTGCATCGATGTCTTCCTTTCGTTCTGACATGTCAAGATTTGTTCTTGAGATGCGAATTATTTTTATTTAGACGTAGTGCACCACTAAGAAGCCGTATAGCTGTTTGTGTGGCACCGAAAATAAAGCAAATGAATGAAGAGCTGTGTTTCTCGACTGAGATTTTCTCCGCCTCCCTCCTCGCAGTCCCGGCTTGTAGCTACTCGGATGCGACAGAGTGGGCAGCTGCGTGCCCCTCGTGGCCTGCGTGTGGGGCGCCCAGACCACGAGGTAACGGCTGTTCTTGTCCCTGACGGCGCGCAAGCTCCGAAGGATCTTGCGCGCAGGAGAGCCTAACCACCCGTGCACGAAGCTGGTTGCAGCCGTGAACGCGGCAGAACAGCACACGACAAATCAGCACGGTCAAAACAGCACTGCGTGGAGACAGCAACGGCGACCAAACAGCACGCGTCAAAATAGCGCGCGATAAAACAGCACAGCGTCAAAACGGCACAGCGACAAAACCGCACGCATGTAGCAACTTCGAGCGCGCTCTTCACCTCTGCGCGATTAATTTCGAATCTGCTTGACCTTTTCATTTATTGTCAGTTAGGCTATAAAGTAACTTATTGCCTATTTCAGTGCTTACCGAATTCTGTAACCCGGAGACTTCCCGAAATAATTCACAGATCACTGGCGACGGAGGCCTCGAACAGGTGAAAACCACTGAGGTAGAAACATGCCACAGCTACCATGATGTTGCCGTACAGCATGGCTGAGCACATCGTTGCCGCAGAAGCTTTCGTTTTGTTTTTTCTTTTAACAACTGACGACAGCACATTATCGTGTGATCGATTAATTTATTGTAGACGACATCACCAGCAAACTTGCGCGTCAAAATTTGCAGGACTGCTCGAGCAATAGCCATAATAACCACCCAGCGGGGGCTTTGATGCTGCCCACGGAGCCTTCATGTGCGCATCGAGTATACTCCCCATTCCGAACTTGCTCCCAAGATAACGGATTCAACAAATTGATCGTCGACGAGTTGGCTTTCGGCGAATTGGCCTAGACCCTCCATTCCTTTACAGTGCCTACTTTGATGCATGCGTTTTTTCACTCCATACGCTATACTTAGGGTTCAGCGTGTTCGGACTTAAACCGAATAAAATCGGTAAAAGTACGCCGAATTAATTGTTCCAAATTTGGTTGCAAGTTAGAAAGGTACGTATCTTTTATGGCGTTTGGAGGGTTGGGTGTGTGTTTGTATGTGTGTCGGAGGGAGGGAGACTCATTACTGACCGTATGACCACTTCCATTCGCAGTTTTCAGCTTGTCTCCTAGATCGCTTCAACTTTCAAGAAAAGCTCCGGGGCGCAAGGCCAGGACGAAATCTGGGTTTTTTACCTGATAGGGATTTGTGCCCAAAATTGTTTGCTCAAAAAATAAAGTTTACTCGTAAAGTGAGCAATGCAAATCAAGGGCGTCTGCAAATTCCGCACCTTTTTAACACCCCCTAGCTTCCGTCTACTAGAGGAGGGCATAAATACGATTGTTTTATTGTCGTTTCTCTGGTCGGCGCGAATTTACTACCTCTCGCAGTCGTGAGAATGGGGAAAAAGGACTGAGTACAATGCTTGCAAATTTCTGGATTTTGATAGTTGCCTTTCTGGCCGAAGTGAAGCTCATGTTCGTCCTGTGTACAAACACGAGCACAGGACGATAATGTCAGATCACGATAGGGCCCCAGTGCGTCTTGCGGTAGAACAGGTCGCGTCACGTGCCACAGACAGCAACAAATAAAAAACCAGTACCTGGCCCTTACTGACTATACATTTTAAACAAACGATTTCTAATATTGCATTTTCGCCAGTATACTGGTTTTCGCAAAAAAACCCGAAAAAACGAGAAGTTTATGAGTCTACAAATATTCACTGTAATAAACCAGAAACTTCTGTTGGTAATAAAAACCAAAAAAGAAGTGATGCCGAGTTTCAAGAGAATAAATACCGATAACGCCAAACCCTACAGCTATATTGTCAACGTCCTGTTTTGACGCTGTGCTGTTTTGATGCCGTTCTCTTCTGTCGCTGTGCCCTTCTGACGCGTTGCTGTTTTGTCGCGGTGCTATTTTGACGCTGTGCTGTTTTGTCACGGTGCTGTTTTGACGTTGTCTTTTTCCTGTCGCTGTTGCCCTTTTGACGCCGAGCTGTTTCGTCGTTCTGCTGTTTTGACGCTGTGCTGTTTTGACGCCATGCTGTTTTGGCACGTGCTCTTCTGTCGCTGTGCCGTTTTCACGCTGTGTTGTTTTACCGCGTGCTGTTTTGACGCTGTGCTGTTTTGACGCTGTGCTGTTTTGTCGCGGTGCTGTTTTGACGCCGTGCTCTTCTCTCGCTGTGCCCTTTTGACGCCGAGCTGCTTCGTCGTTGTGCTGTTTTGACGCTATGCTGTTTTGACGCCGTGCTGTTTAGGCACGTGCTCTTCTGTCGCTGTGCCGTTTTCACGCTGTGCTGTTTTGTCGCGGTGCTGTTTTAACGCTGCGCTGTTTAACGCTGTGCTGTTTTGACGCGGTGCTGTTTAGACGCCGTTCTCTTCTGTCGGTGTGCCCTTTTGACGCCGAGCAGTTTCGTCGTTGTGCTGTTTTGACGCTGTGCTGTTTAGACGCCGTGCGTTTTGGCACGCTCTTCTGTCGCTGTGCCGTTTTGACGCTGTGCTGTTTTGCCGCGTGCTGTATTGACGCTGTGCTGTTTTATCGCGGTGCTGTTCTGACGCCGTTCTCTTTGTCGTTGTGCCTTTTGACGCCGAGCTATTTCCTCGTTCTGCTGTTTTGACGCCGTTCTCTTCTGTCGCTGTGCCCTTTTGACGCCGAGCTGTTTCGTAGTTGTGCTGTTTTGACGCTGTGCTGTTTGACGCCATGCTGTTTTGGCACGTGCTCTTCTGTCGCTGTGCCGTTTTGACGCTGTGCCGTTTTGACGCTGTGCTGTTTTGCCGCGTGCTGTTTTGACGCAGTGCTGTTTTGACGCCGTGCTGTTTTTACGAGTGCTGTTTTGACCGTGCTGTTTTGTCACCTCCTGTTTTGTCGTGTGCTGTTTTGTCATCGTGACTTTTGTGCCGGTTGCAGCCGTCTTAGACTCTGAGGTGACGGATCCTCTGCTGCCTGGTAAACTGGCGGCTCGGAGCCTTATGGCGATGGCCGACTCTTCTACTTCGTGGATGTCACATGCCTTGATTGTCGCTGTGTACGATCCGCTGATGTTTTGTACGGCTGCGACGTAACTCTGGAGCGGTCCGGGTATGAACTGGTGTCCACGTGGAAAGCCCGCAGGTCGTCTTCCTGCCGTCTCTGCAGCGCTCGGGACCTGGCCTTTCGTCTCTGCTTATGGTGCGTGGTAGACATGCGCCTTGGTAGGGGTCTGACCACCACGGCGTGCTTTCAGTATGGCTGCATGTCCCACTTGGATGGGGGTACATTCTTATAATCGATGCCGGCTCTGTGTTGAGTACGCCCACCCGTCGAGGTGCACGAGAGGCGGGAGATCTGTGCCGCTTTCTGCGGATCGCACAACTCTTGAAAAATGTTACGGATTCCCGACTCGGAAAAGATTACCACCGGTACCGGTGGTAAATGAAGTACGTTTTGTTGGAAGACGACGGTCGCCTTTCAATAAGTATGATTTGGGGTACCGGTGGTCCTGTGGTATAAGCTTCTTGGTGGAAAGATTCGGTCGCCTACGTCATCGGACGCAAAATTATACCAGCCGCACCGAATATTATCGGCAAACAAACTGGCTGTCATTGGAGTCAGACGCGGATCCATGGCGGTGCAGGTATTTTCAGTTATGCAGAACGCCAAACCAAACTAGCTGCATACAGAATTGAAGAAATTGTGTGGTGTCATACCAGAACTGTACAAGCAGGAGGTATGTCTCTCGTACGTCGTTTCCGATACAGATGTAGAAAACTGATGACTTCGGTAGAATTATTTAGTAGGAAGGGTCATCCACCGTATAAAACTTTAACTGGACTTGCAAAGATAAAGCGAGTATTTTTTTTTTTGCCAAGTCCATCTTTGAGACACGATCACCCGTAAGGGACAGTCTAGTTTGTGAATTTTGGCGCTGAAGAAGAGTACTAAAATTATGCGGTTGCTTTTGCTTATTAAAGAGTATACCTTCCCCTCAGCTCTAACGCATGACATGAGCCTTTTTATATTTTTTCAATCTTTCCCAATGAACTGGAGTCGTGGCGCTGAAAGACCGAATTTATAGCTTCAACGGCTTTTGTATGACGACAAAACCCCTTATTTGTCAGCAAGAGAAAGAGCTATCGAGTTCTGTCTCAAGTAGAGCTTACTCATTTTTCACTGATAACGCTGAGAAGTAGAAACCTACGGCATAACAAAATATCCACTCCTTCAGAAGTACTTGGTTTCATCTGAGGCTTAGGGACCCTCTTTGACACTTGCCTCACGAGTGTAAGTAATTCATGCGGGGACATGTTTTGGCTCAACTGCGTGCTTAAGTCCAAAGCTGAGAATTTGATGCATTTTTGTATGTAATTGTACACGTCCAATCATAAAGTTCGCATTCCTAGGTGCTGGTGCCTTCTTTGGTGTAAAGCTGCGAAGTTAGAATGATGCGTGTTTCCCAATAAAGTCCGTCGTATTTTTGAGTCATAACGAAAACGTCTCTCCACATCCCTAGTCCTGAAGGCAGGAGACACGTTACAGCAAATTCACACGTAAAGGCACCGCCGCTAATGGCCAGCTTGTCTACACCATTCACACCTAAGAATCTTGCAGAATCGTTTTCCATGCCACAATGAAGTCAACCAAACACCACTTTGAAGCAAACAAACACCACTCATCACGGCAGGTAGAGAAAGCAATGAGCGTGACGAAGGCAAGATCAAGGAAGGACTGATAAAAGGGCCCGATGTGCTGGAAATGAAGCTTGTGCGGGTGTAAGCTCGTGAGAATTTGCTCGAGTTATCTATTATAGGTAGAATTGGGCAGAAGCTTACTAACAAGAATTTTGAAGCAAACGAATAGCACGACATAGTGAAAAACCGCGCAAAAAAGAGGGCCACGCAAAGTATAAGGCAGACCCGTCTTTTTCGCGCTGTTTTTCACAATGTCGTTTAACCAACTAAGCTTAGCTAACAACCCTCTTACGGATTGCACGGCTCAAGGATGCATGTGTCAGTGCGCCACCTTTGACATTAGAAACAAAGACCTCAAATTTTTGGCAGATGGAGATTTCAGACGCCAGTGAAATAGAGAAACTACTGTTGACCACCTCGCAAGCATAGAAGAATACGAAACTGTTTTGCACTAATAGTTTCTCACTCAGAACCCCAAATTACACATGGGTTGTACATCAGTGCTGCGTGCCTCTTGCGTGTGTGTCCTGTGTGTGTGTTGTCTTGGCGCTGTCGTTGTATGATGCTTCACCAACTCGCTAAAGCTGCCATTCTCACTTGCTTATTATTATTATCAATAGTAATAATACAATATTATTACCCACTCATTCTGATAACTCACGATTAGTCACGTTACTGAAAAATAGTAAGGAATTACATTTACAATTACTCAAGGCTAAATTGTAATTTGTTACAATTACAATTACCCTCCCATAAAAGTAAGCGACCGTTACTCCCAAAAGTAATCCGTTACTTTCGTGGCGTTGCTTTCAACATTATTTTCCTCAATTAAGAAACAAAGGGAAGAAGGTTATTCAAGTTCTTATTGTTGCCACCTGTTCCATTTATTGACCTTGATTATTTTGAGCAACAGGTGACTCTCGAAAGTCTCGTCAGACATTTTGCGTTATTTTTACTGAAGATGTCCGCTGATACGCTGAACACTTTTTGAACTGAGGCACTGGATGGGAGTGCCATGAAGTGCCAATGTTTTATGCTACTGCATTGAGCTTTTTCAGCGAAGCAATGGAAGTACTATTTACCTCGAAGATAGAGCAAAGCTTCGTCGTTGCAGCTGTTGCCTTATATTCGCGAGTTTTAGTAGAGTTGGTAACAGTAAGGTGATAAATAAATAATAAATAAGGTTTGGCTCGATATTCTTCTTCCTTTGGTTCTGAGCAGGTCAAGCCTCGGTTGAGACGTTGGTGAATAAGAAAAAATTTTCCAATATTTAAATATAAGTAATCGAGAAAAAAAAAACAGGACACTCATAACAACAATTAATTAGAACGTTGGTTAAAACAAGGCAATGTAAACGCACGTTTGCCATGTGTACCTTTCTTGGTGCCGTTCAAAAACGCACGGAGCACAAACCGACTGCAGTTTACTCCGGTGTTCTCCAGATAGACGTACGCTGATGCCACGGGCAGCGAAGGGAGAGAACTAAGTAAGCCGCGCTATGGCCCCACTCAACAGTTTCATTCTCTCCTCAAGCCAGAATATCAAGTCTGCGTCAGCCACCATCATGTTTTATTTGTAAAAATATCTGCTTGAGATAAGATGCGTCCTGCTGCGGTAATAGCAGAAGAAGAAAAAGGAAAAAAGGAAGACGACTATTACCCTTTTCGAGTGGGACCGGACATTTCATCGAACGCCGTTTCGTCGAACGCCGTTTCATCGAAGCCGTTTCATCGAATGCTGTTTCATCGAACGCCGCTTCATCGAACACCGTTTCCATCGAAGCCGTTTCATCGAAACGCCGTTTTATCGGACGCCGTCTTATCGAACGCCAGAGGTGGTATTCCCGCTTCGTGAAGCTGGTCGGAGGTGCCCATCCCGGGTTCTGGAAGTTTTTCACTGGCCTCGCCGCAGGACATCAACTGACGGAAGACAAGCTGGAGGCGATGCTGAGTTCCCAAGAGCCTCCTCGCCAGAAGAAGGCCATAGTGGCAAGAAATGAGAAGGTCCGCCTTTTTTATGAGAACCGACGGAGCATGGCTGTGGGGGACTTTGAGAGCAATTGCTCATCATTTGAAACGGTGAATGGCTGTCGCATGAACACATGAGCCCCGAAAGTTTTCAAATAAAATTATGAAGTGACGCCACTTTTGACTTCATTGAGTCTTAGAACTAAAAAAAAAAAAACAATGTTTCGTTGTAGCTGCATAAATAGCACCTCAGCTTTAGCTACCATAGCTTCGGGCTGCAAAAAAGTATCAATAGAAAGACATGAGAGGCTAGGAGGCTCAGATGGCTAAAGTTGTTGCGCCTACGCAAAACCTAAAGCCGCCTTCTGGCCTCCATGAGTTGGAGTTCGCTCTTACCGGGAGTGCAACTTTTTATTTATTTGTTACAATACCCTCAAGGACCATCGGGTAATACAGAAGTGAAGAACAGATATGCACGCATATACAGAAACATACAAAAAATCGTACAAATATCCTCATGGGTTACTTGCATCGAAATAAATTGTAAAAGCTACAAGTTGGACATTAAAAAACCTGACGATGAAATGGGTGAATGACACGAAAATGCACTGGATCCGGGAATAAAAGAGCATCTTTCACTTATTTATATAAAAGACATTCGATGAAACGGCCGAGAGCGATTCGATGAAACGTTCGATGAAAGCGTCCATTTTCGGATGAAACAGGTTCGACGAAACGGCGTTCGATGAAATGTCGGGAACCTTTCGAAGTGCTGGTAAAAAGATAACTCACCGGAAGGGTAACTGAGATGCAGATAGCCTGGCTGGATTTCAAAAAATAAAGTGGCCAACCCTAGAAGTTGGACTACAAAAAAGTAAGTAGGTTTTAAACAGGGTCAAATAAGGTGAAAGAAGCAGAAAAAAATACATTCTGTTTCCTAAGAAGATGATAAGTGTACATCGACGAACGAGGGAT
>JAZHYW010049022.1:0-39247 GCA_037355805.1 Ixodes ricinus | reverse complement strand
TTTATTTTTCCAACAAAAAGTTGAAAGGTGACTAGGAAAAAAGCTGTAAAAACAGCTTGACTGGCGCCTAGCCACGCCAAACAAGCCAGTCGCAAAGCAAGCACCAAAGGAATTATACAATAAAATTTTACAAATTCATAACACAAATGAAAAATCATCACACGAAAGAAACAGCGTTTTACAAAGCAATAACACACTGAATTAACACACACACCCCTAAGACATACAATGCATTCTAACTAAGCTCAACAAAATCACCGCTCATTGTTGATAATAAGGTTTGAAATAAAATATTCCCTTAAAATGCTCACCGATGTACTGCTGGTATCTATATCTTGCCTAGTCAGCTGATTAAGGATAGTTGGTAAAGTATATGCCATTGTTTGATTGCCGTAATGAGTTCTTAAAGGGGCCCTGCAATGCCTTTTTTACTAATTTTTAATTTCCACCAAACCTGAGCGCACTGAACAAAGTAACTTAATGACAATTTTCTTTTCTCGAATTTCGCTTTATTTTAAAAGTTATAGGCAAATTAAAATTACAAAAACAAGCAAAAAATAACTTCCTTCATGACGTCCTTGGTTGCTTGAGTGGCCGTGAACTAGACGAGGGGTGGTGAGCTGAGCGAGCGCTCACGGCTGCCGTACTCCGTGTCGACGGCGCGAGAGGACGCCACTGAAGCGTGTTCTGGATAGGCTGTATGTAGCGGGCAGCTAGAGCGGCTCTCATTGCCATGTCTGCGCGATTAAACACAAATTCGGCATGACACTTCATTGGCCACAAACGACAGCACACACGGGGTAAAGATCAGTTCAGAATGGGAGCCACTTCGCGCTGCCATACCGCCAAACGGCCAAACCGCAAGACAAAGCTGCTCACCGAAGGCCTTGGGAACGCTCAGAGCCGGCCGGGTCCTTCGGTCCCTACGGCCGCAGCGCCGCCGCGTACATCCGGGACCTTTCCGTGTCGGTGCCTGATCCCACTACTCCTTTCTAGTAGGTGCCGCTTTTTCCGCTGCTTGGTGGCGGGTATGTCGACGGGTCATTTCTTGTTTCCGTACTTTATAAACTGCATTTGTTTCTTTTCTGATCTCAAATACTGAACAAAAAGCTACTTTTATAAATTATTGAAACGGTTCGCGCCACTTATATTTTGTATTTCGACTAAAAAGAATCTTTTAGCGGCTCTGATCAGTAGTAAGCCCAGGACCTAAGACGTCACATTACGCGCGCTTTCGGTACCGCGGGTCGCCCCCGTCGGTGGAGGAGGTTTCCGCGTCGTCCGGTTAAAATATGACGCACTGATATTTAGTTACTCTCTCCGTGCCCGCTGGCTTGCCCGAACCCCAAGAGACGTGGAAACCGCAAAAAAGGTAGACGCTTAATTATGATTGCAGGGCCCCTTTAAAAAGGGTACTTCCCAGGGTTCCTTAGTCCGTGTTGGATACGTATATACTTTTAGTTTTAGGTTCGCTAGGTTTTCTAGGTGACGCTGGGGTAGATATTTTTCTATAATATATTTTGCACATAAACGATATTTGTATAAATCAAAAACTTTTATTATACCAAGTTGACCAAAAATATCACTAACTGGATATTCAATGTCAACATTACATATACTTCTTAGTATCTTTTTTTGCAACATGTATATTTTCTGGAGGTTGGTATAGGTTGTGGTGCCCCATATGAGATGACCATAATTTAAATGTGAATAGAATAATGAATTGTATAAAATTAACTTTGTTCTGAGTGGTAAGATGTGTTTATTACGATATACAATACCGACTATACTAGATAACTTAGATATAATATAATTGATATGGTCATCCCATGATAGGTTTTCTTGAAAAACGACGCCTAAGGTTTTAAACTTGGGAACAATTTCAATTTGAGTAGAATTTAAAAAAAATGTTCTTAGTAATATTGACACGCCTATTTTTTGGTCGAAACAAAACTGCCTTCGTTTTATTCGCATTTATTCTTAAAGCATTATGTTTACTCCAAATATGAAGCTTTTTCAGTGTTTCATTCGCATCATCTATAAGATCCGAGGCGTTATCACCGTTAAAAAATAGGCTTGCGTCATCAGCATAAATAACAAAGTATATGGATGGACCTATATTTAATATGTCATTTATATAAATGTTGAACAAAAAAGGCCCGAGAATACTTCCCTGAGGAACGCCTGATTCAATCGGCTTGATTTCAGATAAATGACCATTTATATTAACATACTGCCTACGGGAGGATAAATATGATTGTAAAAGTTGATGCACTTGCCCACGAAATCCATACATGTCTAATTTTTTTAATAATAAATTATGATCAAGATAATCGAATGCCTTGGTAAAGTCAATGAATAAACCAAGCGTGAGTTCTCTTTTTTCAAATTTTTTAAGGATATGTTCTTTTTGCGCAAGAAGTGCGAGTTCTGTAGATCGTTGTTTGCGAAACCCAAATTGGGATGGACTTAAAATATTATGCTTATCAGCAAAAGCTGTTAGTCGTAGAAGTATAATTTTTTCTAGGCCTTTAGAAAACACAGACAGTATTGAAATAGGTCGGTAATTACCCAAGTCGTTTTTATTACCTTTCTTGTATAGAACGGTTACTTTAGCCAGTTGCATTTGTTTAGGAAACACGCTGTCTAGCAAACATACATTAAAGATGTGCGTCAAAACAGGAGAAATGAGATCAATTACATATTTAACTGGTCTAATCTGTAAGCCATCGGAATCACAACTTTTGCTGTTTTTTAAAGCATTAAAAACAGATATTACTTCCGAACTAGTAACAGGCGTAAGAAACAAAGAGTGATTATTTCGAACATTTATGTACTTGCAAGCATCTGACTCATTATTTTCTTTAACTAGACTTACAAAATACTCATTAAACGCATTAGCTAACTCTTTTCCGGACACCTCCTGACCATTGAGGTTTAACTTTTCTACTTGATTTTGGGTACATGAACGACCTAAGACAGAGTTTAACTTTTTCCATACAACATCGACTTTGTTATTACAGGATAAAAATAAGTTGCAGAAATACGATTCTTTTGCATGTCGTAGTTCTTTGTTTAGTTGGTTTCGATAACGTTTAAAAATTATAAATTTTTCAGTTTCTTTTGTTGTTACAAATTTTTGATATAGCGTATTTTTAATACCAATTTTTGCGAGCAATTCTTTAGTGATCCAGGGTTTGCGACTTTTTCGAGAAGTTTTGAAAGTTTTATATGGAAAACAACTTTCATAAAGTTTTTTGAATTTACTCAAAAATAAGTTATATGCATTATCTGCGTTCTTTTCTTGGTGGACATCATTCCAATCCAAACAAGATAGTCTCTGCCTGAAGTTGTTCAGGTTATCAGCCGTTATATTCTGGAACTGTGCCCCTAACTGATTTTTTTGTTTTTTGTTTGTAGCCTCGTTTTTATTTATAGACAAAAATATACCCAGATGATCGCTAATATCAGTTATTACTATGCCAGATTTCGTATCTGACTTATCATAGCTTGTAATAAAAAGATCCAGTAGTGTCGATGATTCAGTGGTAATTCTCGTTGGAGCCGTTATCATATTCACACATCCGCATGTTTGGATCAGTGCTTCGAATTGCATTTTATGTGTTGTCTCAAGTAACATGTTAATATTAAAGTCGCCTCCCAGAATTATGTTATATTTATTTTTATTCGCAAACTCTAAAAAGACTCTAAATAAGCAAAAAAAGACGAAACATTTCCACTTGGCGGACGATAACACACTGCTATAATACTCTGCCCTATCAATAACGACAACATCTCGTAGTCTTTATCAATGCAACAGTAATCGGTAAGCATTTCACAGGAAAGGTCTGCCTTTATCATGATTGCTACGCCCCCGCCTCGGCTTTCTGTACGGTTTAAAAAGTAACAGTCATACATTGGTAATTTTACAACGTCACTAGAATCAGTGTACCACGTCTCGGAAAGCAAAATTGCATCAAACGAAAAATTGAACTGACTTAAGAGTACTTCCAGCTCGTCTGCTTTATTTCGCGCTGATCGTGCGTTTATGTGGAAACATTTGAGGGAGTTTATGCACTTGTCTCCCAAGGAAGATTTTACATTTGACGGAAGGAAATAATAATCACTTGACATAGCGATTTGGGCATCAAGTGAACCTGTCGTGTTAGCCATTGCATACAAAATAATACCTTAAAACTTGTCAAATGTAAATATGCGAGGCATCAAACTAGTTTCTGCAAGTCATCCATAGACTTAATTACGTGTACTTGCTCGCGATCCCTTTTGCGCACAAGGATGTTGCCATTCCTATGCCAGACGTACTGGTAGTTCGTAGTTTTAGCCCATTCTTTTGCCTCCCAAAGAAGCGCCCTGTCTTGTTTCGTGAGGTTCTCCTGGATGTAAGTGTTCTCTTTTTGTTTCTTCAGATTTGTCCGTTTGCTTAGCCATTCATCCCTGGTTTTCTGTTGAGCAAAACGTATAATAATACCTGGAATTTTTCCTGGTCGGGACGGTAGTCGATGAATGCTGGCCACTTCGATTAGATTCAAGTCTGGCACTTCCAGTTTCTTTGCAACCGCATTTACCTTTGCTAACAGATCTTCGTTGTCAGTTTTAGGCACTCCATGAATCTCGAGATTTTGCTTTCGGCTTCGCCATTCAAGTGTGTTGACTTCCTGCTTAAGTTGTTTTATTTCTACGTCGGCATTGGTTCTTTCCAGGGTTTCCACTCGTTTTTTAGTTGCTTCATCTCCTTCTTTTGCTCACCGATATCTTTTAGTACTTCGTCATACTTATCCGACATTTCCTGCATAGATTTCTCTATGCCACTCACAGTTTCTTTTAGGGTCATAAGGCTGTCTAGTTTGGCATTTATGGCGGCAAGCATCAAAGCTATGTTGGGTTCCGTATCCTCCTTGGCGCTCAGACTACCTCCCCGAGATTTCACGGTTTTGCATGTTGAGCATCGCCATGACTTGCGTAAAGCACTGCCCTTTGACCTGAAAGTCGCCTCGGTGATACCAGAGCAAGGACTTAAGTGATACACATATTCACATTCTAGGCACGTCAACCCTGAATCACTATCTGGCACTTCTTCGTTGCACTTTGGACAAACATCTATCCATATTTCAGAGTTCAAAACTACACAGTATCAGCACAGCAGCAGCAGCGTTATGCGCCAAACAAAAGTAAAACTTAGTGAAAAAATTCAAACCATTATTTGCTTAAATTTTATTTGTAGAGTATTTCCTGAGACTATAATTTATATGAGAAAAATATAATGAGTTATAAATAGGTAATTTCACATTTTTCGTAGGATTTAGCGGTGACGGTACATCGTGCCAACAACGCGTGACAGTTTTATTAACATATAATTTACATGTTCACCCCATCTCATTCGATCTGTAAAGATGACACCAAATGTCTTAACACTAGAAATAACTTCCGTTTTTGTTAAATTTAAGACAATAGCGCTAGTTATATTATACTGTAAACGACTTAATTTTTGCGAGGACTTAATTTTCGCGAATTTCGCGAATCGCCTAGAAAAAATAGGTCCCGCGAACAATTTCTGTTTAAAATGTTAACATATTGCAATCTACATTGAGAACCCACCGCGTCGCGAAAATTAGATCCCGCGAATTATTCCAAAACCTCAGCTTTTGCCTAAATTGCGAAATATTGAGCCCGCGAAAAATAAGTCGTTTACAGTATTTTGTTTTATTTTTGGGGGGGCGAAATAAGATTAACTTTGTTCTGCTATCATTAATTTGTAAAGCATTAGAACGACTCAATGAAACAAAGTTTTTGAGAGTTTCATTTGCACTAATTACTAGTTCGAGACAGAAGTTACCTAAAAAAAAGTTAACTCGTAACGCAACCAACCTTTTTTTATTACTGAAACCACAGTGACGAAAGAAAAATGAGTAGGGCACTCTGAAACCGTGCGTTATACGCGAACATCCGCAGAATGAAACCGGAAGATGAGTAGAAAAAGCTAGTAAACTTCTTCCGACCAGCCAAAAATGGATGAAATCCGATGCCCTCGCAAACAAGTACGATGCCACATCCGGAGTTTGGACATCTAATGCATATATACGAGGCCGTCTTCCGAAAGCTCATGTTTCCCACTTTGGGCGCCAATTTGAGGCTGAGTTTGAAAAGCTGCCAGTACATGTCCGTAAAGTTCCGTGTTTTCGGAGTTCATTTTTGTCAAATTCAGAAAGATTTTTTGTTGTTTTTTTCTGGAAATTTTTAATGTATTGGAGCTCAATCTTCTCGGATTCTCAATTCTTCGAAATTATAAATTCAATTTTGCAGTGTTTTTTTTTTTTCAAGAATGTCCTTACCACTGACAATACTAATCTGTAACACGACAAAAATTGCAAACGAGTGTTGTTTCGATAAACGTCGAAATTTTCAAATCACTAAACTGCTGGAGATAGCAGCTTGGAAGCTCGTTTTCATAACATCCTTTTCCGTCACCCTACCGCGCGGCCCGCGGCTGCGTGAGGTGGCGTCTGCCCCCTACCCGTACCACTTCTATGAAACCTGTATGGTTCATAGCTTTCACAAACGTAATCCCTTCCTCCTTTAAGGAGCACAAATAGTGTGTTCCAAACTGGAAACCGACACAGTGGCCTTTGTGGCGACCCAGAAGTAATATGGCCTGTTGTCCCGAATGAACCTTGACGAGATAAATGGTAAGACACCTCCTGCCAATGATCCGAGATATTAAAGGAAACTGGGGTCGCATTTTCTCGGGGCCATAGACCCTGTTCTCTGACAAAACCTTTTTTTTAAGTAGGCAATGCTTTTTAACGCTGCAGCCAATTCGAAAATTTTGTCCGTCCGTCCGTCCGTCTGTGCATTTTCCGCTAAATATGGCGGGTGAAAGTGGCGTCAGGTGACGTCACCTTACGTAATGTTACCTGAAATTGACGGCACGTGTCCTATACGTCAACTCAGTTTCCGCTAAATTTAGCGGGGAAAGGCACGTCTTATGGCCAAAACATCAATTCAGTTTCTTCGCTACATTTAGCGGGAAAATGACGTGACGTGACCTATGCACCTATTCAGTTACCCGCTAAATTTGGCGGGAACGTCTTGTGACCGAACACCAATTCAGTTTCCCCCTACATTGAGCGGAAAAATTAAACGTTACGTACGTGACACATGAAAGGTCGCTGCCAATATATATATATATATATATATATATATATATATGTATGTATATATATATATATATATATATGTGTGTGTGTGTGTGTGTGTGTGTGTGTGTGTATGTGCATTGTGACATTAAATTGAGAGTTTATCAGATAAATCCTAAATCAAAAAATATTACCGTCAATTCTTTTTTTTTTTTAAACACGGAATTTTTATACATATTTGTTATCTACCTAAGCTGGATATGCACAGACTGCATGGTGGGCTTCCTTCTCCCGTCGGAAGACCGGGGAAAGGCGATGCTGATACCGCCTTCTTCCCTCTTGCTCTTTGTGGATTCTACCAGCCAGTATCCCTGTGTGTATTCTTGTAGAAACAAAACACAATCACCGCAGTGCTCTGAGCCGTAATGAACATTGTCTGCGCGCACACTCTCGCGACAATGTTCTCAATAACCGATGACTTGGCCGCGTCAAAACGCGTGGCAAAACTCTTAAAAAAATTGTTATGCCTAAGATTTAAAGTGTTTATAAATTACTTCGAGGCCAAGGTTATTGCAATTGCGGTGAGCGTGATGCGGCTGCTGGTGGATGTGAGTACTGAACGCGACAATTGGGAACACCGGTAAACAAAAAGTTATAAAAAAAAACTAGATTTATTTATTTATTTTTTGTCGGAGAAAAGCGTTAGTAATTTGTTTACTTAAGGAATCTAGACCAGTACAACCTGGTAACACTAACGCGAAACATGTCGACTGTTGTCCACCAACAAAATTAGAAACCTTCTTCTTTTTGCGGCTATTTGCTGCATGAAGTTTTTCTTACAAATGAGTTTTTTTTTTTTGGGGGGGGGGCCCGTCATTACGTTCAAGTGTAAAAAATAATATTGCTAACGAGTTGCATTTGATGTGTCGATGAGAAGCACTTCTTCAGGAACAACTTTCTTCGGCATTTGGGAAGTGGAGAGTACGTACATGTGTACAGCTTTGACGTGCGTTTAAGATGTTCGAATGAAAGGGGTTTCTGCTTTTCTATGGGGCTAAACTTCCATTAGGAATAATAAAAACTTCCATATTACGAGCAGTAAAAAGGGACATGAAAGAGAAGAGAAACAAGAAGGAGGAGGGGTAGGAAAAAGATGGAAATTATATTTGCATGGTTCCCGCATAAACATGTTTGACTAGGAAGTCTCAGACAATAAACGTATACGTGCATTATTGAAATTGCATAATGCGATCCGAAAAAAAAGGAAATTATCTTGTTTGTGTAAATCATTTATTCTAGCGCCTATGAAATACATTGTGTGATTCAAATTTACAACAAAGTACATTATCGAAATTTAAAAAAACGCATGAAAGGAAAAAAGAAAAGGGACCCGTGTAAGGTGCTTTCTTTCATGTTGACTTCATAAAAATCTGTGACACCAGGTATAAAAATATTTTGAAACTTTCTAAGTCTGACGAAACTTTGTCGCGACCCTATAGGCACAACTCGCGTTGGCTAGTGTAGAAATTTACAGGGTGTTCCCAAAAACTCTATCCACCAAACTTTTGTTTAGGCTTAATTTTTTTCTGAAATTCACATAATGAGATTTTACTGTGATAAAACTTCTCTAAAGACACCTTTAGGGAAAGTTTTAATGCACTTCTTTCACTGGTTCATTCTTGTCAAATTTTTATGCCACAATAGCGCTCAGGAACACCCTGCACGTAACTTCCTATAAAAAGGTAATTTAATTATTTATTGATTGACTGGTTTATTTATTTATTGATTAATTGTTCGGTTGACTAACTGATTGAGTGATTGGTTGATCAATTGATTGACTGATTGTTGGATTAATCAATCGGGCTACCAATTGATTGGTCGATCGATTAATCCAATCGTTTATTAATTTATTCATGAATAGGTTGTGTGGTCGATTGAATAATTGATTACTTCATTATATACTTATTAATTAATTATTAATTGATTGTGGCCGACGCACTGCAGGTTTTCGTCATCTGGCATCTCAAGGGTTTCATGAAAACCCTGCCTCGGACAGAAAGGACTCCAAGGCTCGCCACTAGGCCCCCCGAAAGCACCGCTGCCTCGTTCGAAGCCATTGTCCCTGTCGGTGGCAGTACCAAGCCCCTTTAGAGCACGACTATACCACGAGGCAGCGAACACCAGAGCGAAGAAGTCACCGACTTCATTAGCGCAACATTGTTGCATTCAATCATTCAAACAACACATGCATGAATATGATCGTGAAAAAGGCTGGCAGGGTCCTTAGCCTAGTCATCCGCAACCTGCATGCTCCTCAAATCTTAAAAGAATCTGCGGATCATTCACTAGTCAGACCACACCTCGAATATGCAAGCGCAGTATGGGATCCGCATCAAAAATATATCATAGATAAGATAGAGGGCAGTCAAAACCGTGCTGTTAGATTTATTGTAAATAACTATTCTCGAGCTGAAAGTGTGACAGTGATGAAAGCTTGTATGGCTATCGAATTTTTTGAAAAAAGGCGTAAGAAAAATAGACTGAAACTTATCTACGATAGTAATAATGATTTAACTGAAATCAATAAATCAAATTATCTTCAAATGCCCCATTATATATCGAGCAGGAGAGATCATGAAAATAAAATACGTGAAATAAAATGTCGAAATAACTATATCAGGTTTTCTTCTTTCTTTTTTTCGAGAACTATATCGGAATGAAATGAGCTACCTCCGGATATTGTACTAGCTGACAGTGCATATTTTATTAACGTGATCACTGCAATGTAAATTTCTTTGTTAGCATTTTGGTGTTATTGAAATTTTATTATTGTGAGTTGTTTTGAATTGTTTTTTTATATTGTTGGTTGCTGGTTTGTGCAGTATCTGTGAATTTTCAATGTATAAATATGACCTGTAGCCCACTCCTCTGCTGTAATGATTCGGCGCTGCAGACTACAAATAAATAAATAAATACGTTAGCCTTTCAGACCGTATATATCCATAAATATTGCCAACAAGACGTTTGCATCTAGCCCGAACAAATATGCGCCGTCATAGAGGACACAAGCTTCGGGCCAACGCAGCAATCATTGATATGTGTGTGTGTGAAATATATGTAGCAATTCGTATAATTTATATAATAAAGAGAAAAAAAACTGATGTCACCCGCTTCATCGTCGTTTTGGTTGTGTGCCACACAGTTCCCGAGAAGTGTCGGAGTCACTGTCTAGTTTATTTTCCTCGCAACTCAAGGTGAGGCTACCGGAACTTTTACTTTTGCAGGCAAGCGCGAGATGCGTGCACTGCTAACCTTCGAGTTTTTGTGCGATTGAAATCATCGGCGCATAAAGAACAGCCGAACTATCCAATGTGAAAATTGCTAAACATTCCTCCGAGCGTACTTTGTGCCACCAAAAAACAAAGAAGAGTCCCTACCTTATTATTTTTAAAACGGCGATCCTCTACCTCAGCGTGAAGTGAGTTTCTGCTATAACAATATTTGTGTTGCGTGTATGTTAAGGCAGCCGGACGTCGGTCAGCCTCCGTGGGCGTCTCTTGTCTCAGCGGTAGATAAACAAATTCAGCCAAGTGCAGTACAACTGCAAGCCTCGGGTCTTTGACGCGCATCAGGCGGTAGTGATGCACGACTGCAGTGACGCTCATCCAGATCGAAACAGGCAGGGTGTAGGGGCTTGCACCCACGATCTCTGGGTACTTCAGCGTGTACCTATTCTCTCAGCGCTCCGACCTGCGCTCCGACCCTTTCTAGGAGAGTGGGATGTGCTGGCTACAGGGCGCTTCGTGAGTGTCTATTCTCTCGCAACATAAGATTTGCATAAAAACGACGTCTCCGGCGTCAGTCTTCTACCTTCGAAACACTTCGGTGCACGGGCAGCCCAAAAGCACTATGGAAGGCCGCCAGCGCGGGCTAGAGGTGAAGCTTTTGTAGATCTGTTGTTGCAACAGACTATATAGTACCATAATTTTAGCTTCTTTTTTTTTTTTGCTGGGTTTGTTTGTTGTTGTTTTTTTAGAAAACTTTGAGAACCCTTTTGTGAATCTTTTTATTCATAAAACGGTTTGTAAGGAGAGAGAGAGAAAAACTGCCTTTAAACTTTGTCACATTGTAACGTTGCAAATTCCTTACTATTGTATCGATGACGCAGTAGACATCACCGCCTATGAATACCATAGGCATGTATCTTATAAATGTATCGAAAAGGATAGGGGAGGGCTAAGCTACGAGGCGTCGTTATTCTTTATTTGGTAACACCGTAAAACCTAACGCAATCAAAAAAAAAAAAAAAGAGCGTGGGGGTATTTTTTACAACTTCTTTTCCTCAGGTACGTCTGAGTGGTCCCTCGGTACGTCTGTGTCTCACGTCTAGCGAGGCGCCGAGAAAATAACAAGTTTGGTATTGCGTATGTGAACAAACGCAAGCACTGTGCGTAATATGTTAGAGCTGCGTGTTCCACACTGAGCGTGCGCGGAGCCCCAAACAGCGTCTTGGATTGGCGAATGGCAACGACGCATATGAGCGGCGTGGAGCACGTAACGCTGACGCAAACGCACAGCGCTTGCGTTTGCGCCTGTACGCAATATTAAAACTCTAATGAAAGTCGATAATAAATTTAAGCGAAGCCTGCGTTGGACACAACTATGCCGTGGTGCCTCACACCCGGCGTCAACTATTTTGTGCCACGTTGTCAAGGCTAGCCTAGCTTCCGCTGTGCTTCAACTTTAGGGAATTTTCGAAGATAGTTTTTGCCGTCCCGCAACGCTCTCCGCAACCCGCTACGATAGCCGGAACTCTACAGTCAAGACCATCGGCGTGCAGGCGCAGTAGCGGCTTCTCCGTTGCGGAGGGCTTTGCGGAGGGGAAACACGGTTTACGAAAACTCCTTTTTGTCAAAGCTGATTGCGTTAGCGCACGCGGATGTGATACAAGACGAAGCGACGTGCTTTCGCAGCAGTGACAACGTTCGACGCGCCATCGTTTTGGGGATGGCTGCTGTGCAACTGCAGAGTATTCTATGGAATACATATGTTTTGAAGCACGGCGTCTAGATGGCGTTTCTCCGTACCCTATGGGAACATGCACTTTTGAAACGAAAATCTAGGTAGCACTTCTAACGACGGGAGGAGGACTGAAAGAGATGAAAGAATTACACCATCTTCCCGAGGGGAACCATGGGGTGATGCGGAGCATCGTGTTGGTTCCGAGGAAAGAGTCAGTTGCGTGCTGACGTCGAGAGATGGCGCCACCGACTGCCCTAGCGTACCCCCTACGCGAGCCTTCGTCGCGGCTCGCGGCAGAGAAACTTGGAACGCTCGCCGCTCACCGTTTATTTTTTTTTTCACACTTGAAGGAGAGGAGACTAAGGAGGAGAGTTGCGCGTGCGCGCGCGGTGTGAGTAGAAGGGAACGCACGCGCAGTGCACGCAGCTGGTAGAGAAAAGAGAGTGGAGAGAGTAACGCGCAGCTGTTGGAGAGAGGGAAGGAGGAGAGTTGCGCATGCGTAGTGTGAGTGCGGACTACGACGCCGCGGGACATAGACTCGAGCAAGAGATGCTCCGCATGTAAAAAAAGACACCCCTCCGAGGGAGTTCCGCAACTGAGCTGACCTGGTAGCGTTGAGCAGTCCGTGGCTGCAGCACTGAGGAAGCCACGCTATAGCCTCGACAGTGTAGCACGAACTAGTGTCCGAGAAAGTGAGGAGAAGGGGAGACGAGGGTTCGAATGATTAGTGGGTAGACCTAAATTGCTAGCTCTTTTTGTCTCCACTGCGCTCCTCGAACGCGTTCGAATGCGAGAGCCAAACGCCAGACTCCCGTGTTCCGCGTTCTACCGCGTTTGATGAGTGCAGTGGACACAAAGGCAGCTGGCCTTGGGTCTACCCACTAATCCGTCCAACCAGAGCTCGGTGTTTTGACATCCCTCTCGCCTCCTCCTCCCCTCACTTTCTCGGCACATAGAAAGGCCAGAGTCACTCGTGTGATGACAATAATAAAGTGAAGCGACTGAAAACCAAAGATAGAACTCTAAGATATCAATGGATGGTTCCATGGTGAAAAGAAACACCGGAAGCTGCTTCGGGGAGTCTCCGCAATGGTGCGTGAATTCGGGAAGGAGTGATACGAGCAGCTGTTCGGGTGCATTTTACTAAAGTCCGTACGTCCGGATAATGCAGGCTAACGCATGTGAATGACAAACATGGCTTTAGTCGCATGACACATCGATTAACGCATGCGAGCCCGTCCGCGCATACACACCTACGTTGAATCGACAGGGACGTCGCCAACTTTGTCGAACACAAGGTCGACAGGTTCGACGAACTTGTCCAACCTTAAGGTTCGACAGGTTCAGCGAACCTTCTAAATCTCGCCAAAATTCGACCAAGTTATAATTCTGAACAGTGTCGCCCTACTTCTACACAGACATTTTAAATCTAGATAAAAAAAACTTTTTATGCGATAGTTTGTTTGAAATCTCGGACAATTATTATCAGCGTTTACACGTTCTAAAAGCAAACCTATAAAATTTAAAATATTTATAGCTAGTTTTTTGACGTGAAACAATACGCCGAAAAACTATTCCACCCCTCCTCCGCCAAGTGGCGTCAGCTTATTTTCAGTTTCCACCACTGATCTCTATGACAATTGCTGGATCGCGTTTGCCACAAGACAGATACAGAAATGCTGGACCCGGGTAGGTTTTCGACCGCAACGGGTACAAGACCTTTACCCGAGAGTGAGGTAGAGTAAATTTTGGAGCACGGCCGCCTGGATGGGGACCGAGCCGACCGAGACGAGCGAGCAAGTGCGAGCTGGCCGAGCGCGGCTGGCGCGGCGACGGCGGTGCGAGCCAAATGTAACCGCGGTGATCATGCTGTGTGGGAGAATGGTAAATCTCTATGTGTGCCATGTTTGGCTAGGCAGACGATGAATAAATAGGACCGGGTATGCACGCATCGCACAAAATCTGACCAGGCATGGGCACCGATCCGAGAGAATCGATCGTATATGTCAAACATCGCGTGGATATCTCGCATGAAAGTTTTGTATTCTCGCTGCACTCGACCAGCGGAATGTTCACGGCTCTCGAGGAAACATACGCAGGGCATATAGAGTATGTGCAAGTGGAAGCCGAGAAGGAATGTGTGACAGCTCTCACGCATTCCTTCTCGGATCGGATCCACGCGTTGGTGCCCATAACTGGTTAGATCTTGTACGATACGTGCATACCCGGCCCTATTCGTTCATCGTTTGCTAGCCAAACATGGCACACCTGAAAATTTACCATTCCCCCGCAGAACGATCATCGCGGTCCAATGCTACTCGCACCGCCATCGCCGCACCAACCGCGCTCGGCCAGCTCGCACCTGCTCGCTCGGTTCGGTCCCCATCCAGGTGGCCGTGTTCCAAAATTTACTCTATCTCACTCTTGGGTAAAAGGTCTCGTACCCGTTGCGTTGGAAAACCTACACGCGTCCAGCATTTCTGTATATGTCTTGTTACGTGACTTGATCCGCCTAGTGCCACTAAATAAGCTACGCTTGAGAGTAACGACATTTGGCCATATTGTGGCTTAAAATCATGGTTGCCGATTATCTGAAGCTTTATCTGAAATCACAAGAAACGCTTTTCCGTCCTCCTCAAATGTTTAAACAGTTCGCGACAGAGCAAAGCAATATTACATGAGCTTCCTAACACCGAATCTAATGCTCAGGAAGTCGCACCTTTGAATCATGACGATCGGGAGTTGCGTCTGCTCTGCACAAGCCCCAAAATGGCGGCGCCCACGACAATGTCGAGGAGCGGAGTGCCGATACTCTAAGTGCAGCTCATTTAGTGGCTCTAGATCCGCCGGAATAACTCGGATCTAATCGAGTATGATTTGACCTCAGCCCCAGAGTGCCCATCTGTTGACCGTGATCTGGCCAATCTGATCTGGCCCACCTCTGGGCGCAGCCATCTTAATGTCACGTGACCACTAATGTGGCAAACAGGCAAGATGGCGGCAACCAGGGGAGTGCAATTTGTGGCCGCTGGTTTACCACTCTATGTTTACTCAAGCTCGTTGAGCTGCCGTAGCAGGTGGTTCTCATTTGAACCCGTTCGAATTTCTACCTTCTCGTTTTCACCTTCTCATTTCAACCCTGCGCAAAACAACTTTCGCTTTTCTTCCTTTCTCACTTAAACCGTTCTCAAAACGAACTTTTGCGTTTTGACCATTCTCAAAACGACTTTTCTCATTTTAACCTTTCTCCTTTCAAATTTTCTTGAAACATACTTTCTGGTTTTGACCATTCTCAAAGACGTTTCTTCTCATTTTAAACTTTCTCACATTTCAAACTTACTAAAAACATACTTCTGTTTTTGACCATTCTCAAAACTACTTTTCTCATTTTAACCTTGTACATGATCAGGCTAGGGAAAAGCAATAATTTCAGCATACACTCACGGGCAGACATGTACGTAACGCGTTACAAGTAACGAGTTACTTCTACCTAGTTACTATTTTCGGTAGCGAGTAACATATTTAGTTACTTTTTTAAAAAAGAAACGAGTAACGTATTTAGTTACTTTTAAGGCAAAGTGACGAGTAACGGTATCTCGTTACTTTTGAGGAGTAACGAGTACAACACCGCTTAAACGGCCTTGTTTTTATTCTATACCTGAGTATGCGTCTATTGCGAGAACGATAGTTGGGCAATCCGAAAAGCTACTAAACAGTATGACAGTACAGCAACGTATATCGCTGAACACATTAATTGAACAGCTCGACTGACGTGTCCAGCGATAAACATTGCTGTACTGAACTCTACTGCTGGGAATGTCCTTCACCCAGCGATAGAATAAGGTTCGTTGGTCGAACCTCGTAGAACCGGGTACGGACCGAATGTAAACCCGGAGGTTGCAAACATGGGAAGGCAGATAATCCATTACCCGTTGTCCTCAATGAAGGCGCAGTTCTCGAAGATTCACCAGCTCTTCCTGAAGCACAACACTGCCGTTCCTTCGAGCGTGTCGGTAGAACGACTCTTCAGCGTCGCCGGAGTTGTATTTTCAAGGAAGCGGGAAAACGTAACTTATGAAAACTTCGAAAGGCAGCTACTGCTAAGTGCTGACTACTAAAAGAAAACAAAGACCATGAAACAAAAACAGTTGTGTATTTGGTCGTCAAAGTAACGTGAAGAGTAACTCGTTACTTTTGTGGTAACTCACGCGTTCCTCTTGAGAATTGACAACGAGTAACGTATTTAGTTACTTTTTGAGCGAGTAACGAGTAACGGTATTTAGTTCCTTTTTTGGGGTAACGTGTACATGTCTGCTCACGGGAAACCGATATAAAGGAACAAATGACATTATGTAAGTCCAGGCACCTGAAGCTTGATTACGCCTTCAAATGCTACTTGGAGAATGACATCTAGAGTGCATGCCAATTCACGGCATGGCGGGCGACACATAGGGAAATATACAATGATCGTAGATCTGTAAGATCACTCCGACACCGGTTGTAAATAACTTAATATCCTCGCAGGGCATGCTAGATGAGCGTAATTTGCATCCGATGATTCACGACTGAAATTAAGAAAAAAAATCTGTGCCTGGTAGTAAAGCCCTCAAGCCACGCAACATCCGCAACCGCACATTTAAAAAAAAAAAAAAAAAAAAAGAAATCGCCGCAGGATCAGTTTGCTAATGGCAGGATCTCCCTTTACGACTTTCTAAGGAGGGCGAAGGCATTCTCTGGACTTTGAATGGTCCGTGTTTCGTTGCTGCGGTCATTTTAGACAGTTTACCAATTACCATTTTGTGCGAACAAAGCTCCAGAATAAAGCTTTGCCGAGCATGGGATCGCATTGAGGTGCGATGACTGATTCTGCGGCCAAAAAAGTTTTGTACTATGTGTCTCGAGAAGAGCCGTTCAGTAGCCTAACGATTGGCCATACGATTTGAATGGCATAATGCTTAGCGAATCGCTTAATTGTAAGGTGACGGTATGGAAAACAGAATATTTCTGTGAACATATTTCGAATGCAATGTATCCTATGCAAAAGGGTTAAAATGATTCATGCGGGGGTGGGAGAGGATCGTTTGCCGATCCCTGCTGGTGGTGCTTTTAATTGAGTGGTGGCGGTGGCGCTTTGTGAGTGACGCGGTGCACAGTAGGGCGAGAGACCTGCCGTGGCTGTTGCGTTGTGATGCTGCCGGTGCGGGCGGTAAGCGATCGCCAGTTAGCCTTGGTGTGGAACATGACATTAAGTGTTTGCATTGGTGCACACTGGCACAGGTAGTCCACGAAAATGGATCGACCAGCATGTCAGAATTGTAATAATATGTACAATGGCAACTCTGGCGGAATTTTAGTTTGTTTGTGTGCTTGTTTTGTTTTAGATCTCGTTATATTTTTATCAAATAACAATCGCTATAGAGTAGCCGGCACTGTCATTAACACCGCCAACATCGCCATTGTTTTTATTAATTTATTTCTAACACAGAAAAAAGAGACTGGTTGAAATTCCAAGAGCACTCTAAAAAAGGTTGTAACGCGCTATGCACTTACCTGTTTTGAGACGAAGTTTAACTAAACAATAAGTGAGAGCGGGCTCAACCGAGAAGGGCATAAATAAAAAATGATTAAAGCGCAACGAGCGTTAGGCGATTGGTTTGAAATACGGTGTTCAAATGAGAAAGGGTCAAAACGCGAAAGGTTAAAACGCGAAGGGCGTTTTGGGAATGGGTTCAAACGAGAAGGTTTCAAATGAGAATGGGTTCAAATGAGACGGGTATAAATGAGAAAGGGTTGAAACGCGAAAGGTTAATACGCGAAGGGCGTTTTGCGAATGGGTTCAAACGAGAAGGGTTCAAATGAGAATGGGTTGTTTCGAGATACACCCGCTTTACCCGTGCTGTAGTCACTATCATCCATCCATGGCAGACAGCGTTGTGGCAGTTGTGGTGGCAGGCTGCCATTAAAATAGCGTGGGTGATATTTCAGTGCTTGATTGAAATTGTTTGACGAAACATATTTTGGAAACCCGGCGTGAACAGTAGCCTGATCTTTGAGGACTCGGTGAAAGTTTCACAAAATCGTAACACCGGGGAAAAGCAGCACAGCACGCATCGAAAGTCGCATCGAAAGAAGCGTCGAAAGCAGACGCCGGCACGGAGTCTGCTTTTGATGCGAGCTGCGCTGCTTTCCCTGTAGCTGCGCTTTCGTAGAACTTTCGTCGGGTCCTCAAAGATGAGGCCACCGTTCACGCCGGGTCTCAAGAATCTGCTTCGTCGAACAACTTCAATCAAGCACGAAATATCACCCACGGTGCAGTGTACTAGATCCACGGCTATTTTATGGCAGCCTGCCGCCATTGCGCTGTCCGCCATATTACCTATGATAAGGCTAGAGATAATATAACTCTACCAAAAAGATGGCCGACCGTGGCCGCATTCCTGTCCATAGGTGGAGCTGGTCAAACGCGATCCAGCAAATAGACATAGAGATCAGTAGTTTCTACCCATGCACGTGAAACTCGAATCTCGGCAGATTGGCGTCGCAGCGGACGCATACGAGCCATCCGAGCCAATCCAATCCTGCGCAAGTGTCACGTGACCTTCGAGATGGGCATGTCGACGTCCGGGGGCACTTAGGTAGTCACGTGATACGCTCACAGCACTGGATTGGTTTAGACGGCTTCAGCGAAATCGACGGCACCTAGCGGCTAGAA
Source organism: Ixodes ricinus (assembly GCA_037355805.1). NCBI lineage: Eukaryota > Metazoa > Arthropoda > Arachnida > Ixodida > Ixodidae > Ixodes > Ixodes ricinus. The sequence continues at coordinate 20,359 of JAZHYW010049022.1, read as the reverse complement.
CAGCAAGCTGTGGCGGCAGGTTCGCTCGCTTGCTTTCTCGAGCCAATCAGATCTTCACAGCGCCTGGTGATCTAAAGACCGAGCCGTGAAAATAGGTTCAAGAACACGCGATGAAAATCGCCAATATTCGAGTCAACGACTCTTCCCCAAATTTCAGGCCGTCCGCAAAAACAGATAGAAGGCAACACGCGACAAGTCGTGATCGGAATGCGAGACCCGCACGATGTTCCCCCACCCGAACCGAAGTCTTGGCAAATCGGGAGCAAGGAACCCTCCCTGCCTTGACGGCAAACACGAGGTTATGTGACAAGTGTCGTCAGCGGTCCTTGTTTTCCAGGCCGCTGGTTTCGCGTGCGCTGTATATATGCGCTTTGTCCGAGGATTCACCGGTATACCCTCGACCTGTGGTGCGGGTCCCGGGCCGCGTGATCTGAAACGCCAAGTCGACGTGCCGTGCTCGCGGAACGAGGCTCTCACAAATGAGTCGGTGCTGAGCTTGCCGCCTTCTGGGAAGCACGTGTGAGCGGTCCTCCAAGCAAATTTTCTCCGCATTTTCTTTTTCCTTTTCTTATTCACTAAACGCCTGTTGAAAGAACGAGTCCTGGCGTTCGTGTTTTGTTGCGAGGTGATGTAATGGGTTACTGGGAATTTGGGGCCTGTCCCGCACAGATGCCAGACGGACTAGAACCATTAAATCAACAACGCGCGTAACCATAGAAATAAGCTACGCGGCCAAGTTTAATGTCATTTCCAGCGAATGCCATTAAGTGATCGGCGAGTCAGCGACCGATCCTGACTCCGAGCGTCGCGCTAACACCGCACTGCGCCGGGAGTGGCGCGTCGTATATTGGCCAACCTCATCATGTAATTCGACGATTAATTTAGACCAGCCCAGAAAATCTTTTGAATTGCAAGCGAACCGTCAGTTACACCTGGAAAATATTAATTTTGTGAGACGTCAAACTGAGCGTGATGTTTCACATGCCACACGTGAGGCTCGCTGTTACCTCCTTGTGTTTGTAAATAAACAACTTTTTACACTCTTCCTGCCATATTAAAGATCTTGCTTTCGGGAAGAAATATTTCTAGTATCCGAGTTTGAAATATTTGACTAAATCTGAGAGTGTCACGTTGTAAAGACGCAAGAAATACACAAAGTCCTTTAAACAAAATCAAGATGAAACAGAAAGGGGCGGGCGGACATTGGTAAAATAAGAGCTCTAATAAAGTTTTCAGGTTCAACTCCGGACACAATGGCCAAAAATAATCGGATGGCGCGAAGCACATAAACTCAGCACCAAAGGCCGAAGACAAAGAAGCAACAAGCTATCGTCACCCACTGAGACATCCCCTTTTTTTCCTTTGCAAGCACGAAGGAAACAAATCTACAACGAAAACAATAAAAAAAAACTAAAAAACGTCTTTATTGGCTTAATAAAAACGAAAGTGCAAAAAAAAAAAAGACACTATTTGCACTCGTGAAAGCCTGGGGTCGAAAGGAGAGCGAAACGTTTCATCAGTGAGGTTCCTCCCAACAGGGCGCGTCGAACAATTCGCAATAAAACGACACAACCAAAACAAAACACAACAAAAACAAATCCAATCTTCTCCCAACCACTTCCGCGAGGAAGTCGACTCGGAGACTGGACCATCCAAACCCGTTTCTTGTGTATTTTTGTTTTTAATTCGTGTTCCTCTTTCCTCCAATGTGTGATCCAGCGGAAGTGACGAAAGGCGACAAGCTGAAGGCTACGACATTGCCTAGCACTCTGCCGACGCCCTCTTACGCATTTTGTTTTCTCACACTCCTCTTCTCCTTTAGATGGACCGCAACAGATGCTACCAGCCATCTCAACCAAACCAGGGCTGCAAAACTATCAGGTTAAATATATATATATATATATATATATATATATATATATACTTATTTATTTATTTATAGAGGGTCGAATGCTGGATTGAGCGAACCAGTATGAAGCCGCAGCGGTTTTCTAAAGGGCGATTCACACACTTGCGTTGAGTTCGACTGAGTACGAGCGGGGGTTAATATGGCAAAAGCTAAGACGGCTCCAACAAAACCGGTTTTTAACCCATTTTGTTGGAGCAGACGAGGCTGTTGCCATAGCAACCCTCGCACTCAGTCGGACTCAACGTTCTCACGTTCAGAAAAAAATTTAAAATGATCAACTTCGTCTACTAATGACAATCGCACCCTTGTATTTTAGACGGATGTCTGTATTTTTCGTTCGAAATGTTCGATTCTGGCGAGTGCTTCAAAATCGGCCATCGAAGAGCGCGGTGCGTCTCGGGATATCCGTCGCGCCCACGACTTGCCCATGACGTCATCGGCCTCCCTAGGGCCAAGCGTATCGTAGTTATGAGCCTTGACACTTGGTGGCGTCAACGCGTTACTACCTCACTTAGTCAGAGTGCCCAAGGGCTGTAACATATCATCGGGAGATTACGGAGCCGGTGGAGTCGTGCGCGCTATGACAACACGTGTGTCGTCTGCTCCGTGACTTGGCCGATATGGCGACAGGGCGCGAGCTCGCTGCTCTTTGAACGGGACGACATCGTCGCGTGGTGGCTAAGGTAACTAAATAATGAGACCATTTGCTGTCTTACCCAAGCATCAAGGAGAATGCAGGGATTGGTGTTCCACGCGCCACACGCGCACACCTTTCGTGTGATAAAAGATTCGAAGTAAATAACCAAAAGAAAGCATTGACGAACGCGCGTGCAAGATGCCATTTGTTTTAGGTTTTTGCTTTGGAAAAGTTACTACTGCTGAGGCCAGCACGTGCGGCGCGTGGAACACCAATCCCTACATTCTCCTTGATGCTTGGGTAAGACAGCAATAGGTCTATTGGGGTTGTGTTGATATTTATACAGCGCGTCGTTGGTCAGATATTTTCAAGTTGCGACGAGTCACTCGCTGTAGATGAGCAATTTAGCCAGTGCAAGCCTGGGGTCTTTAACGTGCACCACGCAGTAGTACCTCTGTTATCTCGCACAAGGCGAGATGCTGGTAGATTTCATACCTCACACACATATAAGACACCCAAAAACTTCCGTTGGACGTACAGCGCTTTGACGTTGAACCGAATGAACCAAATTTCACGAGCGGCTGGATAGCCGAGTTTTACAACTTATTAAAATAGCTACTGTACAATACATGTTAGTGAGTGTTAAAAAAAAATCGGGGTTTCCTTTTCTTTATTGCAAAACCTCAGTGTTTTTTTTTTGTTTTTTGTTTTTTATTTTTGATACGTATTGTAGTTGATTAATATGTTATATCCCAATGGCATCAAGCCTCTCATAAAAGTTGGGGTCGTCAGTTCCACGTCAGTGCGCTGTACGTCGGACTGAAGTTTTGGGGTGTATTGTATGGGACAAATGGTGTAATGGTTACACCCTTTTTTTAGAGTACATTTCGCCGAAGGTAATGGCAGGATCGTGTGAGAAGACGAGGCAATTGCTGCTTACTTGATCTACCACCAACTGATCACAACGACCAGATTCGGCGAGGGCGCCAGCTTCACGGATAAATAAATATCGCTTTGAAGTTGTTATACCAGTGGACGTCCTCCATTTATCAAAGCGAGCGGGGAAGTAGGCCGAGTCCGGTGCGGCAGCACGGTGCGGTGGCATCACTCGAGTATTTTACGCAGCGTTTCGCATCAATAGTGGTGCTACCGCAGCATCGTCACGCCACCGCGAAGAAACGCGTACACCACGACGATTTTGAGACATTCGTTATCACAAGGGCGAACGCTAAACGAACGAAGGGAAGGCAGGGGCATAGAAGGAGCTTGCGCTGGTCTTGACGGTACGCGATTTTCCAGGCGAAAGCAGATACGTAACACAGAGAACACGACTTTACAGTTCTCACATCCTCACACAAAAACTTTTGCGAAGAAAACGCTCGCATCGCCACAATTTTGCAACGCGATTTCTCTCAGTGGCAGACACTAACTCGTGATTTCTCTCAATGGCGAACACTGGCGATCGTCTCGCCATCCACTAAGTTGGACGGCGAGACAATCGCTGAATTCGCACATCGTCGTACGGAAACTGCCGCGCACAAAAGCCGATATCGGCACTGGTCTGCGACGTGAAGCCGGGTCACTTCGAAATCGGCATCCGTCGGCGAGAACGACGTTGAAAGCAGCGCGTGCCATGTTGAAAGAGATAGTTCATCCGCCCGTGACGTCAGTTACGTCAAAAAATGTGTGGAAGCGATTGGCTGGTGGAACGAATACAAGGTGACCAACTGTACTTTGGCATTCGTCACCCAAACCTCCGGTATTACGTTCTGACCGAGGTAATCTGTACTAGTGAGCAGTGGTGTACCAACTTGTTTTTGAATGTGTGTGTGTGTGTGTGGGGGGGGGGGAGAACCAGACACCCCCCCCCCTCGCCGGGGCCGGGGGACGGTGCCCTTGGTATCCCTTGATCGCCGCCGTACAGTGTTGGCCCTGCCCAGTGGCGGCTGTTTCAGGAAGGGGGGGGGGCAAACAAATGCCTTGCTCCCCCACTCTATAACTGGGGGAACACGCGCCCCCTTGCCCCTCTCCCCCCCCCTCCCGACGGAAGCGCGCTGGTGAGCGCGCTTTCCGTCAGAGGCCGATGCCGTCACGACATTTCATTGAAGCTTCATAACCAACAACCAGGTGGTTTTGGGCTATCGTTTAATTCAGTTAAAAATATGTTTTCTCGCGTTTTCCAACGAAATGTTGATGTTCCTGAGGTTCTACTGCTACCTGCATCAGGTTGAAGCAAAGAAATGAGCTCCAGAATTTCGTTTCCGTAGCCTTTAAAATCCTGTATTGGGTAGCTGAGACCGTTTCTGAGGACAGAAACGCACTTCTTGTGATTCCACGTCAGCTTCCGAAACACAAAACTAGCCAACAATGGCTTTACGCACCAAGATGGCCCAAGAATCGCTACACTGAAGCTTGGTTTACGTAGTGGCTCTGAGATGGACGTTTCCAAGAAACTAACAATATACGCAATAGACCTCCTTCCAAATTCGATCCGATCATAACGGCGTAATGCCGCACAAAGCAATTTGGAACCCATCGGCCACTATAAGTTTCTGGTTTCAGTTGGCCTTCACTTCACGACGTCGCGTCAAAACCACATACAATGCTCGCATTTGCAAATATATACGACTTTCCTTAAATGTATAATATGTTAGGCGTTTCTATACAGATACGGATGGAATGCTGAGAGACGTTTATTCGGGATCCCGACGTGCCGGAGTCTGTACGCACGAAAACACAATACGGAAATGGCACACGGAAGAAGTGTGCTGGGCCGGCTCTGTTCCACCGGCTCCTCACTGCCCTAGGCTTCTTAAAACTATCCGTGAGCCCGGAGGGCCATGCTGCACCCTGGAGTGATAGCCATGGGCCGCCAGATAGGTATGGAACGCGGCGCAGGACGTACTCCTACTCCTCGCTAAGCTATACACCGTTCTAAGTAGGTCGATGCAGAAAGGGAAAAACACTCTCGAACCAGAGCGCCGCGCCAACGCTCCGCTTACCCTTTCCCTCGAAAGCTCGTCTGCTTCACGGAGTGGACTGTTAGAAAGCACGCGCGCAGTGTACGGAGGCATGTTGTTTCGACAATGTTAGACGCCGCTTTGATATTATAGCGTGTTTTCGCGCGTGACATGGCCTATGCAAGAAAAGAATAGACCGGGCAGCACGGTGCTGTGATTGGTTGTACAAATAATAAAAAAAAACGTGAAATAAACGCAGATTCAGTGCGCGAGACCCACGCTGTCAAACAGGATGAATATGGGTGCGGACCGAAAGGTAAGCGGAGAGCGGCTTAAGCCTGGTTCAGACAGTTGCGTTTGACTGCGTTTGACTGCGTTGCGGCAGCGAGAAACCAGGACATCCCTGCTGCTTATATCGCGTGCTAAGATGATTCCTTGAATTGGATTCCACGCTTCATACGAAGCACAGATGTGCTGGTGACTGGCTTTCTGCTCTCGCCGCAACGCAGTCAAACGCACTCAAACGCAAGTGTCTGAACCGGCCTTTAGACATTGAAAAAGAAAACAGTTGCGTGACTCCTGGTCCACTGATTTAATAACTCCATTTTTCTTCAGGTGGTAATTGGCAGGCGACGCCTGGTGCGGAACGAAAATGCGCCGCCAAAATTGAAGCGTCGGGTATGCGAAATTCGATCGTTTTTGGGTTTTTTGAAATTGTCAATTTACCATGAATACGTAAGTGCGAATGACCGAACGCTTCAATTACTTGCAGAAAATGGAAAACAACAGCAACGCCCGCGATGTCCACGCAGCATCGACATCTTTTGGCAGCAAGCTGTCTTTACCTGGTCAACTCAAAACTGAAACAAAGGAAAAGAAAGGTTGGCATGGCTGCCAACCTTTCTTTTTCTTGCTGGGAAAGTTTGGAAATGGAAGGAAGACAGAAAGGGGGGGGGGTAGTTTTGGTCTGACGCCGCTGTGCACAGCAAGACTGCGCACTGAGCTCAGACTTTGGCTTAGCTTTGTGGTAGACTCTCCAACACGAATGAATATATATATATATATATATTTATATATAACACAGCCTCGTGTAGTACACGCCGCGACACGGTTTGTGCACAAATAATTTTCACGCGAGGCGATTACAGAGAGGCACATCAATGTGCCAATATTGTAACAGTGGATTCTAAATCAGAAAAAAAAATAAACAGATCCGTCGCACTTGTTATTTGTACTCGGTATTTATATATCGATTCATATTTAAATTTGAGGTTTCTACTATTTCAATGAAAGCAGACGTGGCAGCGCAGGTCTGAGCCGCTAACCGCGCAGTTTGTTCAAATGTTCCCGGCGCCCCCAAGCTGCGACAACTCGAGTTCAGCGCAAATTCACATGCCGTAATTCGTGCCATCCTGGCTTCGTTCAATCCTCAATTTCACTAGCGATCCTCAATTTCACTAGCGATCCCCAATTTTGCTAGCGATCGAAACGCCGAGTTCGGTTTGGGAGCGACGACTGCCCCAGAAGCGCGCTAAGAATTACCCACAAAAAGATGCCAGGAAAGCAGGATGCACTTTTCCCCACGCCTGGCACACCGATTAGGATAGCGCACGCTTTCCCCCATGGACGAAGACAATGAGCCGAGGGCGCCAAATACGGCAGCCGTGCCGGCAGAAGCAGCTGCGATCGGTGTGACTCGGTGAGCAGGGTAACAGTCCAGTAATGGCGGTCGGTCATTCGGGCGGGTTCAGATTCTCCCAAATGCCCGGATGAGGGTAGGCGGCGCTACACTCGTTAAAATGGCGCCGGCCAGGAAGCCCAGCTTGGAACGGTGTATATGTGGAGCGCAAGTTCGTCTGCATCTTTTGCAGGGGTCATGATGACGTCAGAACGCCGAGCTCGGTTTGGCTCTGATTGAAGGATAGTGGGTAGACCTCAAGGCAGCTCGCTCTAAGGTGTACGCACTGTCCTTCAATCAGAGCCAGTCAGAGTTCGGCGTCTTTCTGACGTCACCACAACCCCTGCAAAGAAAAGCAGACGAACTTGATCTCCGCATAGGCGGGCCCTTACGTCCGCTGGAGGTCCGTGTTCCAACGTGGACTCTCACGAAGGTGAATGGGTGGAATGCGAGCGAGCGCCGACTTTATTTTTACGCAGTGCTGACCCGTACGAAAATGTCAGATCGGAGCGGTTCCAGTTCGGAGCCGCGCGGTTCCAAACTTGTCGACAGTTTAGACCCGCGAGGATCCGATCTGGTACCGCGCGGTTTTGAGTGTAACCAGTCGGATCCAGTGAGACGCAACGCACTGTAACCGCACGGTGGTGGGTGGATCTGATCCGTTCCCATTGGTTCCAGTAGAGTCTTGGGCGCGCACATGCGTGACTGGAGGAGGAGGAGGAGGGGGGAGGCAGAGTCGCCGGGGAACTCCCGCTCTCTTCTCCGCGGTCTCTCGCATGTCACGTGTTAGGGACAGGCGCATCCGCTACACTCTTAATCTGGGGCCGGCAAACGTCACGGCTATAGACGGCCCGTTCAAGGTTCGAGGGCGAACGTCGCAAAAATAGCCGGCCCACCAGAATAGCCGTGTACTCCGTCACGGCAGCAGGTGGCCCTTTTGCTTTTCCCTGTCACGGATGAACGCAGGGCCGCCTATAGCCGGCCCGTTAGGCGGCCCGTTATTGAACGGATGGCTAAAAATGGGCCGGCTAGCTCCCAATGGCTTCTCATTTTCTTTCTTTTGATTTCTTACTCCAAGGTGGACGCGTATGCGGCGGTCACCTTTCTTTCTTTGTCTTTGTTCGGGCTCGCCGCTCGGCGCGGGCGTTAGAACATGACGTCACTCCTTCGGAATAACGTCATCGACCACAGTGGATGTCGGGAAACGAGTGTAAAATGAGAATCGGCTAGTTAATAAACTAAGTATAAATAAAGAAGAAACATAATTGCTAACTTCCTTTTGGCTGGCATATGTAGATGTTTGAAGCCTCTCATTAACAAGGGCTGACAAAGTTGGAGTGTTTGCATGTTTGAGAACGTGATGCTGGCCAGCAGTTCAAAGGATCAGCCACCGCGTTAGGGCACTTTTGATATAGCCGTTAGTTTGCACGGCTCGGAGGCAAGGTAAACTATCAAGAAACAATATTTCTTGTGCGATTACGGGGTGAATCAAGAGACATGTTTAAATTAACTTATTAATTAGTAAAATTAGCCTATAGTTCCAATTTGAAATTTACTGGGCGTTACAGAAGACCATTAAGTCAGTCAACTGTAGAATGATTTGAATCACATATGAAGCGTAGTGATATGCAGAAGTTACCACTTGTGATACAAGCGCAGGGCAGGCGGAGCGAAAATGCAGATGTTAAGGATCGGGAGAAACATCGCAGACGGACGTATTTTTACGATGCTCGCGCTCCCAATATTTAGAAGTTTGACTGACTTAGTGGTTTTCGATTATGCCCAGGAAGTTTCTAATTGAAACTATTATATGCCTATTTTTACTAATCAAAACGTTAATCAAATAATATGTTAACCAGACGCCTGATTACAGAAGCATATTTTTCATAGTGATTGCCAAGTTGCTAATGGCAAGCTTAACAAGTTTTGTTTTTAATATTCTGGACCAGCGCCTGTTATACACATTGTTTCACGAAGCACAGTCTACATTTTCTGTGAAACTGTCAATCGAACTAAATATTGGCAAACGGGTGAATAACGGTTTTCCTGCCTCAGATTTTTCTCAAGTTCGCTTTCCTTTTCAAATTTCTTTAAAAAAGTATTACCTTGCCTACATCGTATTTCTATTTACTGCACTCACATGGGTGCATGAAACACAGAATAAATCGAATATTTGTTTGATGACATACTAAGCTCCAAATTAGGGTATTTATTTTACCTAAAAAAGTGTCATAGAAAAAACATTACACTAAATATACATGGTTCGAGCCTTACAAGCTTGAGTATCATCTAAAATAAATATTTAATTTATAACTTGATTTAATTATAATGTTTTCATTCAGTGACGCGCACCTGCCGCCTGCACGAAAATACGCTGGTTCCCACTCAGGGGTGGTTCTTTTATTTTGTACTGAGCACGAATCTCCTAAACTTTTATCAGCGACGGTAGCCATGCACGAACCATAAAGTGCTCAGGTGCAATTAATTTCACTCTGGGTTCCAGCGTCTTCGTCGTTATTCTGCATCGGGAAACGAAATACGGACGCACGTACACGCACGCACGCACGCACACGCACACACGCACCCGCACATATACCGGTACGCTTATACACTCGCGCGCACGCGTATACAAAATCTCGTCGTATATTGCTGCAGATGTAAGGCTCCGATGCCTGTGACAACTAGGGATGTCGCGAACCACCCTAGGTTCGAATTCGAAAGGTGTCGATATTTTCGAACCGAACTGAGGTTCGAATTCGAAAGATTTTGATATTTTCGACCGTGCCGAGGTTCGAATTCGAAAATTCGCAACTTTCGAACACCGTGGAGCTTCGAATTCTAAACGTTCGAAGCTTTCACGGTTTCTCAAAGTTCGGGTTCGATTATTGTTTTTACTTGAGGTTCGAGAAATTCGAATATTTCGAACTTTTCTAACCTGAAATTCGAGAAATTCGAAAATTCTGAATTTTTGGGCTCAAGCTTGAAACATTCGAAGATTTCGAATTTTTTTGAATTTGAAGATTGCAAAATTCTAAGATTTCGAATTTCTTTGGATCTGAAATTCGAAAACTTCGAACGTTTCGAATTTTATAACATAAAGGTGGAAAATTGCGAAGATTTAGAATTTCTTTCTACATAAAAGGTCGAAAAGTTCGAAGGTTTCAATCCTCTCTTAAAACTAAATTTAAAAAAAAAACTTCGAAGATTTTTAATTTCTTTTAAGTCCAAATGCGCAAAGTTCGAAATCCGGTTTACATGTTCCTCCAGTTTCAGTTTCAAATAACGTTTTCACGCCTCACTGGTTTTCATGAAATCAGGTTTAGAAAAGTTGGGTGTGACATTTAGACTGCGCGAAGTTGGTCAGGCAATTAAATGAGACGACGAGTGTCCCGAATGTGCTGGAATATTTGCCAGTGCAGAGTGACGTGTGGCCATAAATCAGTAATTGCGACCGCCAGCCCGGGGGGAGGGGTTTAACGTGCATCACACAGTAGTGATCACACGAACGCACTGTTTAACAATACGCATTCAGTTCGAAATGGCCAGGTGCAGGCAGGTGGTTGAGGCTCAGGAAAACCTTGAAGCGATCTGGCAAACTGCCTCCCTACCTCCCTTGCACGCTGGTAGTAATCCGATCGAACGCCGCCTGAGTGACGCTGGCACATAGTAAGTTTAGTTTGTAGTTGCTCTGGAGGTTCATTTTCCGGGACGGAAGAAACGCCGAGCAAAAAGCACAGAAGCTGAGAGAACTCGAGGTCGAGGAGCGTTCTGCCATACCGGTGGCATCGGAAGAGGAAACACAAAAAAAAAAAAGGGGGGGGGGGGGCAGCCCCCCCCCCTGTATTCTTTTCAGATATTTTGGACTGTTAAAGAAAACAATACGGGGAAGAAGGCGTGGTCGAGCTTATTTTAATCTGAAATTATTTATGCATATGTATAGCTACTGTCGCTTTCCACTGCATAAAACATCGCGTAGATGGTCATTGTTCGAAACTCGTTGTCACAAGGCACTACTCGTCACATGCTTAGTGGTTGGGAAGTTCAAAGCTATGTCTTTTCAACCTAAATAACTGTGCCATTGGTCAAAAACAAATTAAACATAACAATAAATGCGGGGATGAAACGCTGGAGAAAAAAAGAAACTATCAGAAACCCGCCGGAAGTGTTGTATTCTTGCATATTCAGAGGCTCAGAACTTCGAAATTAGCTTCTCCTACCAAAATGTGTACAGGCTAAAAGAAACACGTCCCAAAAACGTAAAACGAAAAACAAAAATTAAAAAATGGCGTTTTTTTTTAATGGCGTGCTGAATTTGAACAGAATTAGAAATCTTCCTTCATCAGGTAATTTATTCGCCAACGCGAAAAAAAAAACAATAAACACATCATTATGTATTCTGCAGATGGCAATTATGTGTACTGTCTGTGGTGCCCGCAGCACGACGTTCGCGCTGCGGGCGCATGGATACTGACGCGCCCATCGTTGCCCTGGATGGATAATCGCTGACCTCGGCTTTCAATCTTCTTGTAGTATGAAGCTGCCGACCCATTGCACTTCGGCTTGGCATCTGGATGCGCTTGGCGCTGGTGTGCTTGGTGACAATACTTGGACAACTGGATACCGCTTGCCCGCCGGAACTTCCCGATGCGCTCAACACTGGATACTGTGCTTGTGCGTGCTGTGTGTGTCCAGTGCACCGTGTTTGGTGACGACACCGTGTGCGCCTCCGGAATTCCCGCTGCGCTCACCACTGGACTCTAAAAAAGTATTTTCTGCGATGCCCTTAGCCGTTATAAGTGAGGTCGTGTAACTGCTAAGGGCGTCGCAAGAAATACTTTGTAGAGTCCAGTGGTGAGCGCAGCGGAATTCCGGCGGCGCACTACCTGGGTCTGAAATCGGGGCAGCGGTTGGCACCGCGCGGTACCAGTGGCTCTGCAGAACCACTGGAACCAGCCGGTTCCACCTGGATCTAAAATTGGGGCACCAGTTTGTTGCCGTCTGGAACTGCGCATTTCCAGCCTGGATACAAACTGGTGCCCCAATTTTGGGTCCAGGCGGAACCGACATTTTTCATTCCAGCCTGTATCTGACATTTGCGTACGAAGAGATGCGCTCGTTATCGGGGCGATCGTGCCACTCCTCTCCGTGGCCAACCAGGTCCCACAAGGCAACGCGCGCAGCGTTGCCTGCCGGGAGTATTGGAAGTAGTCTATTCCGTGTGTCCACTGACGGGATGAAAACAGCGGGGCATCTCTTCAGAATGCGCAGCCTTCCGCCACCGTGCTTTGGCAGCGCCTGCGCGCTCGAAGCTCACTGGCGTCACTGACAGCATGAAAATGGCAGAGAGGTAGTTGTCCCGCCTCCAGCGCGAGCTTCCTACCTTGGACGGCCCTAAGGCGTCTCGTGAGCCTCGAGCGTGCACGCCTGTAGTCAAACAAAGCACGGCGGAAGGCAACAATAAAAATCGCGTGCTGGAGGCCGGTCGTCAGAAGAGACACGCACTGGTCTTCTCACCTTGTCGGTGACTATGCGGAGCGCAAGTTCGTCTGCTTCTTTTGCAGTGGTTGTGGTGACGTCAGAACACTGAACTCTGATTGATTTTGAATGAAGGATAGTGGGTAAACCTCAGAGCAAGCTGCCTTGAGGTCTACCCACTATTCTTCAATCAGAACCAATCAGAGCTCGGCGTTCTGACGTCATCACAACCCCTGCAAAAGGAGCAGACGAACTTGCGCTCCACATATAAGCCGCAGACAGACTGCTCGTACATCATACTTGAAACACAGTCTCCAGACACAATTACAAAGTTATCTACAGGCAAAGCATCTTTATTGCATTCATATGTGTGGTTCGTCGTTCGAATCCTGTCAGAGGCCATCCAGTGTTAGCTTCCGCTAAACTTGCTCCGCGATGCAGTAGGTGGGATCGGTGGCTCTTTACCATCGATTCCACCTACGTGTTCAACGTGATTGCACACGCAACAAAAACTAGATATGCGAGCTCAGAGCTCTAAGGAAGCCTTTTCATTTTCTTTTTCGCACGTTGCATTTACGTGCATCTTCGCGGTGATGTGCACCTTTAGAGCTATATGTACCTAACACCTCAATCTGGCTTTCGTATAGGCATCCGAGCTCATTGGTACGAAAGAGTCACAACAATTTGTACAACTCAAGATACAAGGAGGGAACTTCCGTGTTACGTTTGTTTTCTTTAACATTTCGAACACAAACAGCACCTGAAATATTTTCTTGGTCAAAAATACAACTCGTAATACCGTACGTTCCACCAGCCACGGCTGCTTCCTTTCAGACTTGGCAGAAAAATCGTCAGTGACGCATAAAAAAGCTTAAGACGTATGTGAGAAAAAAAAACAGAAATAAATTGGGAACGAATGGACAAGCACAGAATCCTACCCCAACGCCTTCAAGATGGCGGAGCCTTAGTGCTGAACTTCCGGCGCCTTCCCAAAGGAGGCCAAAGCGGAGTGTAAACACGAGTGCAGCATCATTGTCCGTCTGGAACACGTGCCCCGACTCCGCTTTGTCCTCCTTGGGGTAACGCCGATAATTGGCCACTTAGGCCTTTTGCTATCTAGGTGTTGTCTAGCCTCCGAGTCCACCTTGGCTCCTCGCACCACCCCGCGCACCACCCTGCCTGCGCCCCTAGTGCCGGGTCTGGGTGCATCCTTGACCCCGACTCCAACTCCCAAATTTCCGTTCGCCCCTCCCCTGCCCCGGCCTCTGGCTCCGCCCCTAGCCCCGCCCCTGGTCCCGCCCCTCGGTAGTTGAGGATGGCAGACGAACACGAGCGAATCCCTGAGCTGCTTGACCAGCGTGTTGTAGAGTCCAGAAGTGAACTCAAGCGTGGGGTTGAGGCTGTCCTTGGGCTTTCCTAGGCTGGCCAGCAGCTCTTCAACCCCGGTCTGGTCGCCAAGGTCGGAGCTTTCCAGCGGAACTTGGGGCATGGGAAGAAGGTATTCGCGGCTGGCCAGCTTTCGAAGCAGCAAGGATCCTCCAGTCTGAAATCGTGTAATGTACTCATTTACGTAAAGAGTATAGGTGCGTTAAGGAGATCCTTGACCTGGTACAAAGCCACGAGTTATTAAACTCCATTTCAGCATAACTTGGCAAACGCTAAAGGCTACTACGCCCTATTCCCACGGTGATCGACAGCATGTATACACTAACACTTCGAACTCACATTAGACGGTCCGCAAAACATCTGTTTCAACGTCTCGCGCTATGATCTACCACAGAGATGCGGCCAGGTGGTGGGAGCTTAGAGTGAAAATATCAAAGGGTGAATTTACTTCATTTCACCTGCTGGTATTTTCACTCCGAGCTTCCACCAGCTAGCCGCACCCTTGTAGTAAATCGCAGCGCGATACGTTGAGAAACCGATTTTTGTGGACCATCACTGCGTGTCTTATTATGCTACCGCTTCGTGATTCGCTGACTGCAGAGCGAAGATAAGATGATCGGGAAACCCTGCGTTTCTTAAACGGTCTGGTTGACCTCTCATTAAAACGATGGACACCATTTTACGCCAGGGACGTCGAGGCGCGATCGAAAGCTGGCTTCTCTCGACAAGATTACACCGATCGTTGAACGTCATCTAGGGTTACAGCGAGGGTTGCTAGATCTAGCGGAGCGCAAACCTCGGCCATCGTAGCAGACGACAAGAAACAAGTCACTCTGACTTTACACCAGCCACCTCCAGCATTATAGGCGCGGAGATGTTGCGGTGGCGCCCTCTTTATAGTCCCCCTGCGTGACGTCCCTAACCAGGGTTTGCCTCGTTATGACGTCACGAATTGTGATCACTGGCTACTTATCATTGGTTTCAAACGACAAGTTCGATGGCACGCGTAAAGAACGCAGCGGAAGCTTGGAGTCATCGCTAGCGTTGACCCTTTTCAAAAGGCCCCCATCGAGAAACATTGACGGTCGCCATTTCTTGAGCGCGAGGCGTGCGCTTTGGTCCGAGCCCTCATATCGAACGATTTATACGCAACGCTCCTTGGACCCTAAAAATTGTATAATACATAATTTTGTTAAAGTGGTTTTTCAGTTGTGATATTGCTATCCTGTTTTGTTGTTGTTGTTGTTGGTTGTTGTTGTTGTTGTTGTTGTTGTTGGTGTTGTTGGTTGTTGTTGGTTGTTGTTGTTGTTGTTGTTGGTTGGTGTTGTTGGTTGGTGTTGTTGGTTGTTGTTGGTTGGTGTTGTTGTTGTTGTTGGTTGGTGTTGTTGTTGCTGTTGGTTGGTGTTGTTGTTGTTGTTGGTTGTTGTTGTTGGTTGTTGTTGTTGGTTGGTGTTGTTGGTTGTTGTTGTTGGTTGGTGTTGTTGGTTGTTGTTGGTTGTTGTTGGTTGTTGTTGTTGTTGTTGTTGTTTTTATGTGTTTTCTGACCAAATTCCTTCCTTTGTGTAATGTCCAGAAATGGACCTTCAAGGTATTGTGAATAAAAATAAATAAATACAAGCTGAGCCGAATTTACGCGGAACGCTGATATGGAGTCCACGTGTTCGATAGATGCTCCGAGACACTTTTCCAAAGTGATCTAGTTGCGCAAATTATTCGAGGCCTGCGTTTCTTTACTGGGCACGTATACTCGGAGCATCTATCGAACACGAGGACTCCATATTAGTGTTCCGCATTAATTCGGCTCAGCTTGTATTTATTTATAGATGAGAGCAGGGGGCTATGTTCGACAAATGTTTCGTTTTTCCTAAAAAAATGAAAGCCGTTTACAACTCCCTGTAATGCCGAATTGGAGCGCAGCTCTTGAGGAGGGGGAGGGGGGGGTTCACGTGACCTCGGGGGTCACATGACCTTGGGGTGGTCACGTGACCTCGGGGGCCACGTGACCTCGGGGGGGGGTCATGACCCGAGCGTCAGGTGGCCACGTGGTCACGTAGCTGGGTCGACGCGACCGGGGGGGTCACGTGATCTTGGGGTGACCTTGAGGTTACGCCGACGCCGACTCCGCCTCAAGCCGGGAAACGGGCGCCTAAGAGCTGCGCTGTAAAAAGAAACGGAAGTGACGGAAGTGACGATATCCCGTCCGATGATTAGAGGCTCAAATGACGAAAGAGGAAACTTTCGTCATTTGAGCCTCTAACCAATGAGACGCGATATCGTCACTTCCGTCACTTCCGTTTCTTTTTAGGAGAAACGAAACATTTGTCGAACATAGCCCCCTCCCCCCAGAAGGATCCTTTTCAAAAGCTCGAGCCACCTAGCGACTGCTGCATCAAGTATCCGAGTGCGCAATGGTTTGGACTATACTGCGTTGTTGGTTCGGCCCGAGCTCGGCTCAGGCTTGTATCGAGATAGAGTGACTCGTCTGCGTTCGGAAGGAACTCGGAGCCACTCAAGCGCCTCATGTCCAAGGATGGATGGATGGATGGATATTAATGGCTATACCCTTTGTAACGAGCGGTAGGTTGCGCCACCTAGCCTAAGTCTAAAAAATTGCGGTGGCTTAGCTCGGCTATGCCAGGATATACGTAGCGTGAGTAGGGGTGTCGCGAACTTTTGTCGAACCGGATTTTTAGGTCGAACTTTCGGGGTTCGACTGGGTCGAACTGGTTCGACGAACCTTCGAAACTTTTCACCTGATTCGACCGGTTCGACTTTGTGGACAGTGTGGCCAGACCTTGAAACAATCATGTCTAGGTTTGGAGAACCTTTTTTTATGCAAGGGTTATTTTATTTTATGAACAGTTGCAATTAAAAGAAACTAATTCTAATCACTGAAGAAGTTAATAATTTAATTTTTGTACTGTATTAACTGAAATAACCAATCAGCGGTGCCCTTAACTCATCCCTTAGCCATCACCATCAAATCCGAAGCCTACTGGCCAGCCCGTCGCGCATGCGCACGCGGCTCGAACCTCAATACAAGGTTCGTCGATATTTCCACTAAAAGTTCGAAAAAGTCGAACCTGGTCGAACTCGAACCTCGGCCGGTTCGCGACACCCCTAAGCGTGAGCTTATGCGCACCAAACGAGAGGCGCTATCATGCGGCTCGGGTGCAGCGTCAGACTTGGCTACTGGGCACGCGGCGGCACCAGTGCGTCTGCCGCGGCTATGACGTCACTCCTCTAAAATGTGCAGACTAGAGTAACTGTATAGGCTCTGCTTGCAGAGCCAGAGTATCGCGTTCCTTTTCCTTTCGCCGCCATCTCCGTATTGGAGGAGGAGTGGTCACGTGGGCAGAACTGGATCCGATATTCGTGCGGGAAAGCGGCCTTCCAGAGCACCGAGTTTCGGGGAACATATTTTCCGCTTTGAGTTCGCAAAATATAGATCCTAGACTAAAATCGAACAAAACGAAAGCTTCCTAAGTCATTGAACATTATGTGCGTCAACTGGGTACAGTACAATCCTGTTCTTTAATAACGCGAGCGATGTTTTAGGGCATCCGTTTCCAAGGTATAGGAAGCAGACGACACGGACGACGATCGCGTTGCTCGCGTCCGCGGCTCTCGCGCAGTGATACGCGATGCGCGACCGGCACATCTGGCCATCTTGGCGAGTCGGCGAGCTCTCGTCCGAAAGCGAGGGGACGGTGTTTTCGTCAGCCGCTGCGTCGTTTACCGCAATGAGTTGACGACTTCACTTCACACGCAACCCGCAGGATCCGCGGGTGCGATTTTTGCAATCGAGAGGGAAACAGGAAACGACGGGAGAACGATGACGGCGCATGCGCGGCTCGTCGCCGCACGCCGCACTATTTTCCTTACGCAGCGCGCCGCAGGACGCCACAGCACGTCGCCTCGCGTCTGCGCCTTCGCGTCCCCTGCAAAAACCGACCGTGGCTTCCCGCAGTGCTTGGCTCCAGAATGGCACCATTGCGGTACTCTGCTCCGCGCGGAGCATATGACGCTTTAAATACGAGCCAAATTGAGCCGCCATTGCCGACCTTCTCTTGTCTTACCGAGATGCCGAGCCACTAAAGCGGGCGTTCACGAGCCTCCTCAAGGGCCTATGCTGGGAAAAAGGACAAAGTAGCACCTAAAGTGGCAATAACCTGTCCAGCTGGGGCAATGATGAAGTGAAGAGAACGCAGTAGCGGAAACAAAAAACTGAAGGTCAGTTATGGCGGCGCCCAGCTGCACAGCTGCCTGAAAGCGTCTATACAGTTACTCTATGTGCAGACCGGCGACGCGCGCGCGGTGGCGGCGGAGCGCGCGGTGGCGGCGGCTCTGGCGCGCCAGCTGAGCGCCGTGTGACGTCACTGCTCCTCGCGCATGCGCAGACCGGCGAGGCGCGCGCGGCGGCGGCGGAGCGCGCGGCGGCGGCGTCTCCGGCGCGCCAGCTGTGCGCCGTGCGACGTGACTGATCCTCGCGCTTGCGCAGCACGGAGCACGGCTCATTATGCGAGCCACGCGAAACTGCTCAACCTCAGCCAGTGTGGCTCACGCTACAAAAGACAAACGTATGACTCCTCCCGCCCTTCTAAGCCAATTTTCTCGAAGTACAAGAAATGGTGATCGCCGCTGTTGCTTGACGATAGGGTTTTGAACAGGGTTTATAAATCCCCTTTAAGAGGTCCTACCGAGTGTTTGGCACATCGCGGAAAGCCCACAGTGACGTCGGCACGGCGCGTGCGCAGTCGCTTCATTTCACGCAAACTTGTCTTTTACGCACGCGCAGTGCATGCCCACGCCTGATATGGGCAAATACGGACTTGTTTGTGAGCGGGGATACCTGAGCCGGAATGGCCAACAGTCGTTTCCCGTCCTCCGCCTTGAGCAGCAACAGGGACTCCCCGCGCGCCAGGTCTCGACACAGTGCCGGCAGAGCGGGGTCCCACGAGGGTTGAGGAAGCAGCAGCAGCGGCTCCCCGTAGACCAGGTATTCGCACGCCGCTTCGCGAGACAGAAGCATCTCGGCGCGCAAGCGCCGCAGGGCGCTCAGGTGACGCGGCGCAGCGGGCCTGTACGGGAAGACGTGACTTCTGAACACTAGAAATTGGGCTCTCGCTCATCCTCCCTTATTTACCGAGAAACATCGGTAATGTAAGCCGAGTATTCTCGTTTTGGTATGGCGTTCGTTCTATGGACGAATGAAGCAGGATACTGGCGAGGACATTGAACTATAGAGTGTGCTTCGTTCAGCTATAGTGTTCACAGAGCTGGGTCCTGCGGGTTCTTTACGTCATTTTCTTCGATTGAGAACTGGGCGCGGACTGGACAAAAGTGCTGCGCCTGCATTCGACTGGGACTCTTGTTCAAATAATTCATGTTGTTGCTGTCTCTATGGGTTTAGTTCTCAACTTAGCCGCTTTGGTCGCGACGGTTGAATTCCCCTCGCTAGGTAGGCTACACTTTCGTTCATTTGTGTCCGGATCTGCCTAAAACGTTGCCTTCAAACACTCGGTCGGAAAGTCTGTCAGATATCAGTGTGAAATGTACCGTGCCGGACCTTGTTAGCGGTTGCACACCAATGGTGGCCGCTCTAGTGCACCCCAAACCACTGCAGGAGTGCCTGGTACTACGGAAGGCGCTCTTTTCAGATCGGGATTGGACACACTCGCCCTTCATGCGCGGTTTCGTTTGGCACCAGCTATGTGTCATTGGTATAAACGAAGCGGAGCTTAAGCCCCTAAAAGGCTTAACCACAATGCTTTGTAAATCAGGGATCCGTTACTTCTGAATGTACAAGGTCTGGTTGGGTTGCCCTGACCACCGCCCGATTGAATAATAGGGTTCAGCTGTGTCCATCCATCTATCATTTCATCCGGATAACTGGATGGCCAGAGCTGAAGTGGACACGCCCAAAGGCCTCCGAACGTGGGAGCTCATGAAAAGGCGGATGGAGACAACGATGTGGGCAATAAAGGACCGAGGATACTGCACTCGGGGACAACTTTCTGTTGCAATTTCAAAGAGCGGGGGAGGGGCGTGCCCGTGTCTAATCGGCGCTCAAGCACGAGCTCCCATATACCTTTGACTGAATTGCCACAGAACGTTATCGACAATTATACACGGTTCCAGTAAAGAACTTCCGGTATGTTGCATCCTGAGAGATCGTCCATAAGGCGGATGCCTTGCTCGCGTTCCGAGGCAACAAACAGGCACGTGCTGGTCTGCAAAGCTGCGTGCTCGGCTGCGCCGTCGGAAGAACGGTTGAGGTGTCTCCTGGCCTCCCGTATTTACTCCCACATTTG
>JAZHYW010049021.1:0-10908 GCA_037355805.1 Ixodes ricinus | reverse complement strand
ATCTTAATAAGTGTGCAAAGAATTGACTGAGTCCAGACACAAATCCCTTCCGAGATGAATCTACTGAACGATAAGCAGAGAAGCACATATTTCAAAGTAGTGCAGTTTTCACATAAAGTTACTGCAATTGAAGTCGAGCTTACAGTGCACAAACATAATCCCATCCCCTTTATCTGCAGTGGCTATTCCGTCGGTGGAATTCAAAATCAATCATGTGCACTCTAGATGCGATGACGCAGAAAACCGACTTCGACGTTGTAATCATCCGTTTTACGGCATCGGAGGTTCAAGAAACGAAACCTGCACTATGAGTAAGGCCAAAGTTTTAGAATTATGCACACAAAATCTTCAGCAGATTATAAGTCCCGGCTGTGTCGACAGGGCCCATATCTTGGGATTGTTTTCAACGGGAAAACGTCGCCCAATACTAGTGGAGTTTTATGCTCATGGATAAAGCCCGCATCCTAATGTATGATCAATTGATTAAAGGCATATATTTTGATGTAAGATAATACTTTTTTTCGCCTTGTTACGAAATAATGTTCCAAGTTGTTCAAGAAAACAAACAATATGCCTTACAAGCTGCCGTTCAACTAACAAAAGGTGAACAACATTACAGCTGCTTATTTTCCTCTGTCGCATAGTGCCGATTTCCTGACAGCGTAGCAAAGATTTAAGCAGAAGTCGAAGCCTGTCTTCAACAAAAGGCACAAACAAAAGGCACTCTCTTTCTATGTGGAGATATCAAGACTGACTTTTTCATCTTAACATAAAGCTGGCTCAAACCTTGAATACTTGATAGGGAAATATTTAAATATTGTACTAACTATAACATTTCTTGTTGATATAGAGAAAACAAGAAGAGGAGGAATCTTATTCATCGTCAAAAAAATATTCTTTCATTCATGATAACATTTATTAAGAAATTGATATGTTACGGATCTCTCTGCTCACTTCGTTAAAAAAGTACAATCAGTGTGTTTTATCTAGCAGTGAGTCATCATTCTGCGATTCATTTCATGATAACTGAACCTGATTCATCGCGACTACCTGAACGCCGACGTATTTTCATTTGGTTATTTCAACTTACCGTCTATTTATAGGTCATCTCTTTCTCCAAAAGATAAAATAAACAAATTTTCTAGATATATGCCTAAACTCCTGCCTCACGCAAATATTATCCGCTCACATGCTCGGTAATAACATTTTGGATTTGCTGCTATCAGCTGCACTCTATTTAGTAGCTTCTGTAACGTACGGAAATGTCTTCTGTGACCACAAACTGGCTCATCTAAAACTAGACAAATCTAGCTAAACGACATCTAAACTCGCTCTGTAGAAAGTAATTAAAATAAATTCAAAAATAAATGAGCTGAAGTAATTGATGCTCACATACCCATGTGTCCATCCGTTCCTACATCAAACAACAATTGTTCAATAATGCACACAATTACTGCGTTATAAAAAAACAACTTTTTCAGAAAGATGAACAGTCCAGCTCTGACATTATGTGTGCGAAATACTCTAGCTGCAAAAAGGAATATTTTACTTGTATGGAGGACTAAAAAAAGTGACTTGCCTTCTTTACTTACAACAAAAAAACCAAAGAATTTGGAAAGAACTATCACCGAACGCGAATCATAGTAAAATATTTCTGTTCCATGAGTCTGGCCAACATGTACCCAATGCTAGCTGAACAAGGGTTCTTAATAATTGTTTCACGTCCGTTTCTACAAATGAGGACCTAAACAGCATTCCATGTGTGTCAGAGGTAAACTACTGTTTTAATATAACAAGTTTCAATCTCGCCCGCTTGAATCCTAAGGCTAATCAATAACCTCAATTTTCTTTACATCTGCTGGCCCTGATGATATTAACTTTAAAATATTGCGAAATACTCCTAATACGTCATAGAATATACTATGCTTACTTTATGAACAATTATTATTTACTGGATCTATCGTCCTTGATTGGAAGATTAGGACGAATGTTGCATTTTTACAACTGGCGAAAAAGCTACACGTACGATTTCCGTCCTATCTCATTAGCAAGTGCTGCCTCAAAGCAAAGTAGAACTCGTTATATATTTTAATGTCATGTGCCAATTTGGAAACCACTCCTTTTTGCACGATCACCATTACGTATTTTACAGGGGGTCCCCATGCGATCATCAGCTCCTCGAACTCACACACGTTATTCATAGTAACATTGCACTAAGCACCGAGACAGATGCCATTCTTGTAGACTTTTCGAAAGCGTTCGATTGAGTGCAACATTGGCGTCTGATATCTCAACTTCCCCTACTCCGCATCGTTGACCTAGCTCCTTTCCTGGATTCAAAAACTACTTTCTCAAACAGCAGGCCTCTGTAGCCGGTAATTTCACTTCTGAGTTTTCTGATGTAATTTCTGGGGTTTCCGCAAGAATAGATGGGGGTCCTTGAACCCCCATCTATTCGTAATATGCATTAGCGAGATCTCAGAGTCACAAACATCAAGTGCGCGTCCATTTGCTGACGGTTATGTGCTATACAAGATTAACAATCATTACGATCACCTGCTTCTTCAAAGCGATGTTCACCAAATAGTACGCTGGCGCTCGAAATGGCAAATGACCCTTAACACTGCCAAATGCTAACTTGTTTCATTCACTCGTAAACGATCTAACTGAGACTTCAAATCTTCACTTAACAATGCGCCCGTCGCCGCTTTTTTGCTTACGAGTAACTCGGTATTCAACTAACTTCCAACCTTTCTTGGATACCCTCTATTAACACGATTACTGCTTAAGCACCCCGTACATTAGGTTTCTTGAAGCGCAATCTAAAATCTGCACTCCTTCACCTTCGTAAATTATCTGCCGAAGCATAGGTCCGCCCGAAATTAGAAAATGCCGCCCCAATCTGGTCCCCTCAACACACCTATCTTATTAATCGAATCGAATATATTTAAAATCGAGCTGCTTGTTTCATTTTTATTATTATACACGCGGTAGGACAGTATATCATTAATAAAACAAAATTATTCGATTTACTAGCTGGAAACGCGCCGTGCAATTTCTCTTGTATGCTTAATCCACAGGCTATGCTATAGCCCCAGTGGACCTAACTGCTCTCTTCTAAAACCACTTAATAAAGAAAAACAAACCTTTAACACTAAAAAGCTTTAAGTGTATTTTGGAACGGCATTAGCATTCACCAGTTTTGCCTCACCACGGTGCCATCAAATTTTGGAACGATCTTCCCAAAGCCATATTGTCTATTCCTGATCATCAACTTCTTTGGTCAGAAACAACAACCATCATTTCCACATAAATAACATTGTCATATCATTTTATCCATTCATTTCTGATACGTGAAAGTCAGCTCACTGCGTTTTTTCACTAAATATTAACTAAATATTCTACGTCCGTGTTTGTAACAGTTGAGATAATAATGTGTATATATATGTTTCGTTTCTAAGTTTACGTCTTTTGCATATTACCTACTGCTGTAATAACTATAACTTATACTGGCAACTGTGATATTGTACTGATGTTAATATGCAGTTGGATAAATGCTATTTTTTAGAGCGCAGCTCTTAGGTGTCCGTTTCCGGCTTGAGCGGCGTCGCCGTCGCCGTCGCCGTCGGCGCCGGCGTAACCGCGCTGTGCATTATGGGAAATGTCCCATGATGCAACGCGCGGGCGGAGGAGAGGAAGGAGGAGGGGAAGGAGGAGGAGAGGATGAGGAGGAGGAGAGGAGGAGGGGGGAAAGAGTAAAGATGGGAGGTGGAGGGAGGAGGAGGATGAGAAGGAGGAGAGGAGAAAGTGGGGAGGAGGGCCGAGGAGGAAAGGAGGGAGCTTGAAGGATGAGGGGACGAAGAGGACGAGGAGGAGGAAGAGGAGGAAGAGGAGGAGGAGGAGTTGCAGGGAGGATGAGGAGGGAAAAGGGTATACCCTTCCTCCTCCTCCTCCTCCTGAAGAGCTGCGATCTTATTCGGCGTTACAGGGCGCTGTAAAGGTCTTTCATTTGCTTTTTGTTCATATGTTTATTTAGCCGTATTGAAACAACCCGCCTTTCATGTAATGCTGAAAAGAATTTTCTGTATTTTGAATAAAGAAATAAATGAATAACTTCGCCTTTTAAGTTATGCTTCTTAATATATGATTATCGGAGTATCATTGCGTCTGCACTAAGAATGCTTAGCTCTATGCAACATAAATATATGCAAACAAATACTCGCAGAATTCAGGGCCATTTTTTTCTTAAATTCCACGCGGCTTTTTTTTACAAATATTAATTAAGAATAAGTAAATTGGTGAAATTACATTTTTAGCGACGCGACAGACAACAATAAAAAATAACTCATACAAACGCCTACGCAGCCACACCGATTCAAATACGTGAACGTGATCCGAGAAATCGGCAACGGGTGATGCGTAGTTAAACAAAACTAAAACAATAAAGCCCCAAATATATAAAGAGTTACCACATCCCCATCAATAAAATTAGGGTTATAGAACATTCTTTGCCCTTTCGCTAATGGTAGAGCATTGTTCTCTTCGCTTCTCTGGTCCCACCGATACAAAGAATGTCAATTGGATCAGCCCTGCACCAGAAAGGAAGTAGACAGCTAACAAAACAATAATTTAGGCTGCAAAAAGCAGCTAAATAAAAGCGAGCGTATCGGCTGCCACTGCAATTTCCGTTATGAGGGTGCAATCATTGAGGCTTCCTTGAAGAAAACCTTCACCCTGATATGTCCATAGATGCGTGAGTGGTACTGAATTCAGATGGTTCCTTTACCGTCCTCCAATTGGCTCTTTTGATGGTCTTTTTTATAACATTGCTTTTTCCTTCATGTATATACAACTTTCTTTATCTTCGTACAGAGTGCTTTTCTAAGCCTGGAGTTTCGTGCCATACCACAATACAGGCGCAACAGTCAATTCGCGACAAAGAGAGAAAATAATTATTTTTCCTTCTGTGGGCAGCTCCACATTCAACCTATTGTGTGTATTAAAATTCCGCTCATTTCGCTACATCTAGCATGTTTCTCAACTTGTGACCCGGCAAGACAGGTCTGAATAGAAATGCTAGAAAATGCATTCAAAATAATAACGTGCCTGGAGTTCCATTTTATTGCTATTCTTCAAAACGCCATGATCAGAACTAGTTCACGTTTATCATTTGTTAAAAACAAAGTTCTCTTGATTAGGTTCAATTGACGTTCATTGATACTTTATAGCTAAAAATAGATGTTGTCTTAACTTGAAAGTGCGAAGCCCCAAAATTGAGCTCAAAATTTATGTCGAGCGACTGACGACTTTACTAAACAAATTAGCGTTGGCAGCAAGACGGTTTAATGGGTTTATCGTTTCAACTGGACTCTGATTTCAAATGGTTGAACGGGAATAACTGAAAATTCGGGATTTTAATGAGCCGGCTAGGTGAAGTCTCTGCCAGCGGTCAGGGCTTGTAACTAGGCAATCCGAAGTTATCAGTGGCCTGGTAGTTGAAGTAATAAGGCGCTGGAGTTAGATAGCTGTTGAAATGGTCCTCACATAAAGTATGATTTGATTTTTTTAGTTTAGTGTTACGTGGACAGAAACCCTATATTTAACAATCAAATATATCAAGTGCAACTTTATATTTTGGTCATGGGCTAATAACTTTAGAACAAAGTCTAATGAACATAGTTTTTTTAGGCTAGATTTATCTTTTGTGTATTTCATCATTAGGTACTTTAGTAGTAATAATTTAGGTGCATTAATGCGAAATAATGTTGTACAAAGGTAGACTGTGTAGTTCAATTAATATATGTGAAACACGATATGAATACAGTATTTACCTGGAGCATATTAAAATTTAAAAAATCATCTTTCCGCTTTTTAACTTAGATACATCTCGGAAATATTGGGTTTCTACGTTTTCTGCAACTTTGGGGTAAATACGCAAACATCCTGGTAAAGGTACTTAAAAAACGCAGTAACGCAACTGCCTCCGCATAAGCGTATTGCATAGAATTCTGGGGCCTTTCTAAAATTTCCTAACAAATTTTCTAGATATAACTCTCCTACCTTGGGTTCATATCGGCGGACAGTTGTTTGTACATATAAAAAAAAATAAGCTTGAAATAAATGAAAAAGAAACAGGGAGTCTGCAATCGAGCTGGTGATAGCTAACCATGTCATATAACACCTGAAACTGTGGTGGAAGACACTGGAAACTTTTTAGTAGAAGGGTTTCGTCGGTATATATAGAATAGTCGAGAAATAAACCAGTAAGCTGAGTTTGAGACGTCCCTTTCTGTTTCTGTTCCTTCTACTAAAAGTTTCCAATTTCTTCCTACCACAGTCTCAGGTGTTGAAATAGTCTTATTATCTTTACAATTGGGCCTATTTCACTTGAAATGTCGTGATTGTACATTGTTTAGTTCTTTGTTTTAGCTTTACGGCTTTTTGATTTTAAATAGTTTGACGTATTCTACAAGTGTTGCTAAAATTTAATATAGAAGTTATAATCGATTTCTTTTTAATAAATGATAGAGGAATGGTTACTCGTCGCGGTTGTTCAGAAATATTGCCTGCTGCCATAGCCATTTGGTTTATGCATTGCTAACCACATTCTCTCGTTGACGTTCTTCATGCGAGACTCAGACTCTTGCGCAACTAACACTCGCTCCACAGAAATTAGTTACTGCGCAATATGAGGTGACTTTCGTTGCGCCTAAATACGTAAAATCGTTGTGCGAATTTTTGACAAAACAACGTTTGTGCAGACTAAGAAGTCGTTTAATAAAATAATACAATTTTAATTTTACATGGTGAATTACAATTGTAAGGTGTGATGACACACGAGTTTCTTTTCCTTTGAATGTGGAGTCCCATTTTTCAGAGAACAGCGAATATGCGGGATATAAACAAAAATGATGTCGCTCAATTCAAAGAAATCAATATTCAGTGGGTTGTATATAACTTAGCAATTTAGCACAAACATGCGGCTAGGTCGTGCATTTGTTTCTGTTTGATAATAATATCAAGATGAATATGTTTTGGATCTAAAGTTAAAACTAAACGCATATTTTTGATGAGCCCGTATAAAGTAACCTTTCTTGTGCCAATGTGAAAAAGAAAAAAATTTAATGGAAGATGTCGTTTGATTACTCACAAAAGGCAAAACAATATTGTTTTCATTATTATAACGTTGTCTTATAAAATGTTACCCACCGATAGCACAACAGACCGTTTTCTTTTTCACTTTTAGTCTCAAAAGACTATTATGTCGTTTGAGACTCAAAAGACATAATAGGCGGTCGGCGGCGAAGCGCTTGAAACAAGCTCATCTCACACTCTGTACTTTCTTTCATCAGCTGCTTCGTTTTGGTGCTGCATCACTCCGGGGTGACCTGGCTTCGAACGTGACAACGTAGGGAGGCGTCAGCACACGGGCATCGGCTGGCTTCTTTCACGCCCACTGGACATCACCGCACAAGTGTCTTCAACAGCGCATGCTCGTGGTGCCACCCAAGAGGACTTAAAAGCCGGCTTCAACCAGCAGTCGGTGCAGTCGGTGGCGAAGCGCTTGAAACAAGCTCATCTCACACTCTGTACTTTCTTTCATCAGGTGAGAGTGCATTCGTAACCATGTTTTAGTTTGTTATTTTCTGCCACCGACTGAAGTGTTGTACCTACAATTGTTGTTCAGTATGTCTGGTGGAGCGGAGTGTGTAGCATGTCTGGGAGGTATCGCCGACGAACAAAAGTTTATGTCGTGCTCAGTTTGTAGGAATGGCTATCACTTGGGCCAGGCTTGCGCCGGTATCACCGAAACTTCCTATACAGGCATGGGACAGGCAAAGCGCGATAAGTGGCGATGTAAGACCTGTCGTACACAAGATAACAGGAGCGGTTCTCAGAGCGGAGCAAATTTCTCGCTGAGCGCGTCACCAGCAAACCCATCAGCCGTGGAGGATCAGATGCAATCATTTGGGCAGAAACTTGATATGCTGTTGGCAATGAAAACAAGCATAGACTCTCTTCTCTCACTTCCGGCAAAGGTGGATGAGCTCTTGACGCTGAAACCTACAGTGGAGAGATTAGAAGTCAGCCTGCAAGAGATGGATAACAAGGTGGACGGGCTGACGGCAAACTATAACTCTGTGCTAGAGACCGCAACAGAAAACGAAACTAAGATATATGACCTCGAAAAACAACACGAGGAATTGAGTGCGACTGTAAAAGGCCAAGCAGAAACGATTCAGGCATTGCAGGAGCAAATCAACAATTCTGAACAATACGGTCGCCTGGTGAACCTGGAAATTCACGGGCTGCCAAAAACTCCGGAAGAAAATCTGAAACGAATTCTAAGCGACTTGGCAGTCAAACTTGGAATATCTAATTTCAAAGACGCAGATATCCAAGCAGCCCACCGTCTTCCTGCTAAGCCGGGTTCAATCCCAATAGTTCTGGTTAAGTTCAGCTCACGTGAACTAAAGGATTGCTGGCTCCACGCCCGTGGCAAACTGCGTGATCTCGCGCGAACAGAAGACGCACCAAGGCTCTTTTTCAACGACAATCTCACGAGACAAAACAGAGAGCTGTTCTGGTTGGTCAGAGAACGAGCAAAGCAAAACCAATATAAGTTCACGTGGGTGAAGAACGGGAAGATTTTTGTGAAGAAGAGCGAGAACTCGCCAGTGCTGCGCATTAACCGTGTCGCAGACTTGGACGCAATTGTTTAAGTGCAAGCCATGGATTTTTTTCAGTTTCCGAGTTGTTCGTTACTTAAAAATAATTTCGAAGAGCCGTCGAAGTTTTCGTTTAGTTTTTTTCATGTTAATATTAGAAGTATCCGAAAGTACTGGGACCACTTCATGATTATTGTTCGAGATTTGGACACTGTCATCGATGCTTTTATTCTTACGGAAATAAATGCTACTGAGGATATGATAACTCAGTTTTCTATTCCCGGTTATAATCGTTTTGCCTATACAAGAAGGTCTGGAAGGGGAGGGGGAATATGCGTGTACTTAAAAAGTAGTTGGTTCACAACTAATATCGCGATAACGATGACGCATGCGGAACACGTAGGTCTGGAGATTAGCTGCCAAGATTTTTCTGTCATTTTGATTGCCATCTATCGCCCCCCGTCCAGCAACGCGAATTTGTTTTTAGAAGAACTATCTAAAGCTCTATCGGAATTCAGCCCGACGGGGCAGTTGTGTTTGTTAGGCGACTTTAATATAAATATAATGGATTCCTCGCGTCACGTAGTGTGTGATTATCTAAACTTATTGGCAACCCACGGCATCGACAGTGTTATACAGGCACCGACGCGGGAGGAATTTTTAGGCGACAATTTTGTTTCTTCCTGTATTGACCACATTAACCTCCGGATTTTCGACAGCACCGTGAAAGCGGCTGTGATATCAGAAAAATTAGCAGATCATTACTACATAGCCTGCCAGGTAAAACCTAACAGCAAGGGGAAGGGCTCGAGCACTACGAAAAAAGAAATAACTATTATTGATCAAGCGCAGTTTGATAAAAAAGTGAATGACTACGACTGGGATGGTCTTTTAACTTCGGTGGAAGCGCCAAATCTATACGATACACTAGTAGACCTATTTTCGCAATTTTCGGCTACGTGCAAGAAAAAAGTAGTCATTAAAAGGCGCAAGGAGGATCGTGAATGGATTACGTCAGACGTTTTAGGTGCTATAAAGTATAAAGATTTTCTCTGGAGACGCTGTAAACGATCGCCAGGTAATTTAAGTTTAAAGGACGAGTTCAAAATAGCCAGGAACAAGGCGGCCGCCCTACTCCGTTCTTCTAAACGCAGACATTTCAAGGGAGAATTTCAAAAGCATCGTTTCGATACCGCAAAAACATGGGAGTGCGCTAATCGGGTTCTAGGTAGGACTAAAAAACGTTCTATCGACGATATGATAGACAAATCTTTTGCGCCTGCTACACAGAAAACAATTGACGAATTCAACGCCTCATTTTCTCGCACATCCGGGGCACTCCAGGCTCGTGATGACGCTAATAACATTACCTTGCATAAATATAATGAAGTCTCAGCTTTTCTTCCTCCAATTTCAGAAAGGGAGCTACGCGATTATTTATTTTCGTTTAAGGAAAGAAAGTCCCCAGGTTTTGATGAGATCCGGATGCGCGATCTTCGAAGGAATTTTGAAAAACTTAAACGTACACTCATTGCAATCTTGAACAGTATCATTGACACGGGAGATTGGCCGACGGCAATGAAAACCGCCATTGTTAAGCCACTGTATAAAGGAGGGAAAGTGGACGATGTTAAAAGCTATCGTCCAATATCAATTTTATCATGCCTTTCACAAATTCTGGAGAAACATCTTTCAAATGTAATGACTAGTTTCGTAGAACGGTTTGTTTTATTGTCTGCTCACCAGTACGGCTTCGTTGCGGAACGAGGAACGCGGGCCCTTTTGGAAAATTTCAGCGACTGCTTACACACCGGTTTTGACAAAAATATGCTAACTTGTGCAGTCTTCTTGGATGTATCACAAGCTTTTGATAGCATAAATCACGAAATTCTTTTTTACAAACTGTACAGACTCGGTTTCAGGGGCCCTTTTCTTTCGATTCTAAAAGGGTACTGTTCAGGACGGTCCCAGGTTGTGACTTTCAGAAATCTCAAGAGCAGTAGAGCTTGCCTTACGGCCGGGGTGCCGCAAGGCTCAGTTCTGTCGCCTTTATTATTTAATTTATACGTGAATGATTTTCCTTCTGCTATTTCCGAGTGTAGAGTGTTTCAATACGCGGACGATACGCTTCTGGTTTCAAGCCATGCGAATTATGATGTGGCTATTGAAAAATTACAAAAAGACCTCGTTCTCGCAATGGACTGGTTTCAGTCAAATTTAATCAGAGTGAATTCCTCAA
>JAZHYW010049020.1:0-12944 GCA_037355805.1 Ixodes ricinus | reverse complement strand
TAGTAGAATTGTTCAGACTCCGAAAAATTTACCCGCACCATGGCAAAGTAAAGCGAAACATTGGCTGCAGCGGAACTCAACTGCACGGTATTTTACAATACAGAACTAACTTCTCTACAAGCTAAATATTTATATTACTGCAAAAACTAAAAGTAAAAAAAAATGCATCAAATCTGCGATTGCACAGCTCACAGTACCAGTATTATGTTATCCGGCTTGGAATTCATTGTTTTGTTGAATTCCCACGCTGATAAACCGATCCAATTATTAAATTTTTTTTAACATACATAGTGCAGTTCAGCCGGATATAGGCATCCGTTGTGGTGATCCATGCTTCCCAACGTCATGCCTAAAGCAGACGACGGATCCACACGAGCGATTATTTAAATTTAAGCCGTACTCTGGTAATACTATTCGATCTTCACTGAAGCACCGAACAGTACCATACCATTTTTCGCTAGAATTGCTTTCTCCCCGATACTATGTGACAAAACAAACGCAAGAATCTACGCCGTCTCGCGCGCGAACGTGTAGAGTCTATGGGGCGGCCGTGCTTCTATCCCCCGCTTTGATGATGATGATAGCGCGACAGTAGCGCCACCTCTAGGTCGATCTCGAACTTTTCCCGAGAAGATGTCTACACTAAAAGCCCGCCGATCTGTTTGTGTTTGTCTTCCAAGTTGCATCAAATGCGCCAGAACACGGCACTTGGAAGCAAATGGCGGTGCGGCACTGAAATGAGCGGCCCACCGATCTCTATTGTATAGTAGGCTGGATCGCGGATCAGGAGTCCGTCGGTGTCGCCACCGGCGGCCATTGCTCCACACCAGGCATTACACGCAAGCCTATGAAAGAAACGCACAAAAGTAAGAATATTGAAGCATGTTCGCTGTGCTCGGAGGCGAATATTTAATGGTGTGCTGCGATCCTTATGTCGGGTGTTCGGAGATCGAATCGGTATTTGTGAAACGTTCGGTCGCCGATTAAAAAATCAAACGTACCAGAGCACCTACGGCTGAGCTGGCAAGCTTGCTCTCGTAGTGGAGTAAACAAAGAAACTTGCCGTCAATGAGACCGTCCTCGGGGAAGCCCAGAAGTTGATGAATGTCAAAAAAGTTCCATATCGACAATGGCTTTACCGGAGTGAGCGAATTCCGCGTAGCAAAGCCTTCGAGCTTGTCGTCTGCTAAACCCAACTCAACGAAACCGCCACCGATTCCGCGGTGACTCTATAGTCCGTTGCAACCTAAGAACGAAGGGCGAGGGTAACACGGGCCGGGGAGGAGGAGCAGATCGGAACGCTGGAGAAGAGAGGAGAAAACCTCTCTCTTCTCCAGCGTTTGAGGTCACTCTTTAGAGCATGCGATGTAAACAGTGACCTCAAATATGGCGTCCAGTGAATACTCTCTATACTTGCAATGTGTGCATTTTATCGAGGGACTTTAGTCCGCAACACGCGCAAGCCCTATCTCAGCGGTGGACATTTGCGAATAGTTTGGTGAAAACGCCGAGGCCCGCTCGACGCCGATGCACAGCCAAGGCCGGGGCGCGTGAGGCCCGCGGGAAGGGGCCTCCAAATGTTGCTCCACTCCAGCTTTTCCAGTGGTTCCTTTCAAGCGCGCTGTTCCGAGCAAAGCTAGTAGAGAGTTTTGGCAGACCCTGGTAGACCGTATGCCACGGGTTGCGGGCCTATAGCGAGCGCGTGCTCAATCCATGCTTCAGGAAACGCCACGAGCTTCCTGCTTGCAACCCAGAGCTTAGCGTGCGGCCTCCCTAAAGTCGCCAATGACAATCTCGTCGACAATTAGCGCCGAGTCGTTTCAACGATCTTATGGTCTGCATCCGTAATGTCATGACCAGCGTTTTAATGTGAACAGCATCTTTGGATACTTCACGCACTTTTCGCCTATTCTATGTATCTATCTGGCTATCTAACCTCTTACGCCGCGGGTCGATAAATAAATAAAAAAGACCGGCGCCGGCTGGGATTCGAACCGTTGACCCTTTGATCAACAGGCAGACGCGCTAACCACAGAGCTATGAAGGCAGTCATTCAACGTACTCTAAACACTTGTTTATATCTTTACCAGGGACTGCGCTGTACAGCGCAGCTGCCGGTGCGCGCGTGTCCATGCACGAGGGCTCATTCCGCTCCGTGAGGCTGAGCACGGCCGCTAGCTCACCCTCTCCCGCGCTCGGGAGAGGGTGATGTAGCGGCCGTGCTCACCCTCACGAGAGCGGAATGAGCCCTCGTGCATGGAACGCGCGCGCACCGGTAGCTGTGACAGCGCTGTAAAGCGCGTCCTATGGTAAAGATATAAACAACCGTTTAGAGTACCGTTGGTTGAGACTAGCTGAGACGCCAGAAAGTCTGGTCGGTACCATTTTGAGTGTTTGTGCGTATGGCGCGTGCTTTGCTCGCCTTCCTAAGTGACACAAACGCACGTGCTGGGCTGCGGAGATCGTGCGCAGGGCTGTGAAAGTGTCAACAAATTTAGAATCGCCTCAAGAGTGGGCTGGCGTATCTAGAGTGTGCCGGCCACCTGACGAACGCGCATAACTCCGCACCGTTTGATGCTATTCGCATTAACGTAGATAATCATTCCCAAAGGATGGGTTCTGCTGATTTTTTTTCTTTTCTTCTTTTTATTCGTGTGTTTTTTAGCGAGCCTTTCCTGCCCGTTTTCTCTAGGCATTCCTAGTCGGCATCTCGCTAAAAATATCGCACATGTGCGCCAGCAACAGCACTAACTCGAATCTAGCGGCGCTGAAACCTGCCAGAACACTTCTACGAATTTTTAGTCAGGCTCTTCGTATCACCCGAGAAGTTTGTGCTTTCAGGAGTGTCATGTGTACTGGCTGCTAAAACCAGTAGAACTCAATGCTCAAATTTATGCGAGAGTATACCACCTTCCGAGTAAACGCGTTACCTGAAACACGCCAGTGTTTCGCCTTACAACTCTGAGCATCCGCTATAGAGTTAAGCCTTAACACTCGAGACCCACGACCACGTCATTTCGGGAAAACGAACCTTCTCGCGGCGGTGCGCTTCCTTTGTTCCCTTCATTCGGTGGAACTCCAGCGTCCACTTCGACAGCGTCGCAAACATTGCGGTGAGCTGGATTTGACGATCATGATACAACCATTACTTTCCCGAGCGTCCGAGTACGCCATAAAGCGGAACGAGGGATATTTGACGAGTTAAGAGAAGAAGCGAATGCGAGAGTGGCACCGCCAGAAAACGCGCGAGAGAGAGAGAGTAGGTACGAAGAACCAAAGAGAGGTCGTAGCTCTCGGTCGTCACGTGGGACATTGTAGAGAGCTTAAGACAATCCATAAACTTGACGACTGAGGAGAGCGGCCGACGAGCCGCTACCACTGCACTTCGGCGATTGGCCATTGTCAGTCGGAAGAATGTATCCGCTAATTGGAGCCTGCGGGGCAGAACCGCGAGAGACGGCGAGGCACTAAGGATAAAAGAAAGAAAAACGAGGGGTTGGGGGGGGGGAGACTAGGGAGGGGCCATTAGTGAAACCGAGCATCAACAGTGCCCCAGTCCACCCTAAGCGTGCCCTCAGTTCCGAAGAACCGAGTTTTCGTCTTTCTCTTTCGCGTATTACGAGGGCCTTGAGACTACGACAACACCTACTTCGGGTACGTCTAGACACCACTTCACCCGTTGCTTCTGCCGCGGTCGCAATGTACTCACCGCAACAGGCACCAGCCGACGCAGTCGAGTCAACGCCAATAAAGAGAGACTGCCGATTGTCGCGAACGCGAGAACAACCTCGTAAAGAACGGGGACTCTACAGACAATTTACAGTCGCTAAACGGGATGACGGCCCGGAGCCGAAGCGGTGAAATAAACGCTTCTGGTTATGGACTGTCCGAGCACGACGGCCGAGAGGCTCGAATTGGCAGGTGCATCATCTCCAAATGAGACGATAGTCCAGCAACTTAGACAGCATTGTACGTACACTGAAGGCCTGTTCATCGTGGCAGCGGCGCGCTACAAGCTTATAGCGCTGACCTCGCTAACGAATATCACTCGGACGACGAATGAACATATTCTTGAAGACCGTATCACGTGCAATCTTTTAGATGCGGAGCATCTCTTGCTCGGGTTCTATGTCCCGCGGCCTTGTAGTCCGCACTCACACTACGCACGCGCAACTCTCCTCCTTCCCTCTCTCCAACAGCTGCGCGTTACTCTCTCCGCTCTCTCTCTCTACCAGCTGCGTGCACTGCACGTGCGTTCGCTTCTACTCACACCGCGCGTGCACACGCTCTCTCCTCTAGTCTCCTCTCCTTCAAGTGTGAAAAAAAAAATAAACGTCGAGCGGCGAGCGTTGTTTCTCTGCCGCGAGCCGCGACGAAGGCTCGCGTAGGGGTGCCGTTAGGGCAGTCGGTGGCGCTATCTCTCGACGTCAGCACGCAACTGACTCTTTCCTCGGAACCAACACGATGCTCCGCATCACCCCATGGTTCCCCTCGGGAAGATGGTGTAATTTTTATATCAATAAGGGCTACAGTGATGACAAGTTTCATTCACTATAGGGTGATATATTTTTGGTACGGTATCAAAAAAAAAATAACTCGTTATTAAGGGTTCAAAATGATTTCAATGATATTTGGGCGTAACATGCACAGAATTATTATAATGTACGCTGGAGGTTCAACTGGCGCTAACGCTGGGACTTCCAGTTTAGAATTGAAACAGACAGCAACCAGTCCACCTTAGACGTGCGCCTGTGCATCTTGGGAGAACGCGCGTGTATTCCTTCTCTTCGCCGAAGAATAACACAAAAATTACCTTCGTTGCTTGGGTTGAAGCTAATAGTAGGTTATTACCATTATCAAAGTGCAATTGCTTTAGTTGCAGTATTTTTCCCGCTCAGAGAGCGATGTTTAAGTTCCCAGTATTGCGGGTCCAGTCTTACGTTCCACGGCAGGCGTGTAAAGAGAAGCGGCGAATCTAAGCAAGAATAACAGATGATAGAAAAAAAAATAACGTACGACTTGTTTAGGAACGCCAACATCCCAAATGACGCTAATATCAGATAACCCACGAGACTTACACGCCTTAAAGGTACGTAAAATAGTACAAGTGCGCGCGCACTTTAAAATGTGTTTTTCTTTTTTCCTTTTTATTACTGTGCTGAATCTATCGGGCGGTTAGAGTTTTCTGGCTTTTCCCTATTTTAAAAGCTTTCGAGCACGCATATGTGAGCCTTGAGCGCTAGGGAAGACTTACCTTTGCATTCATGCATGAGCAGCAGAATGGATAACCCGAATATTATTTATTGCAAATCTCACTCATTACTCTACTTTATTTCGATCGTCTACATCCGCAGGTAGGCACTGAACCTGTGTAGTTCTTAAAGTCTCTCTTGATTTTTTAGATTCCCTTCATTGCTTTGGCACGTAAACTCCCCGCAGAGAAATGCCGATGCTGTGTTCGCACTAATAGTGTCGGACAGTGTACGTAAATACCAAGCTATATAAATACACGTGCGAAGCCATTTTAGCACCGTTTCTAATGCCATGAATTCGAAAGAAAAACGCAGTAACTGACCAATATCTTCGTCTGCGTGACTGAGAAATGTTTTCAGCGATCTAGTACGCACGAATTTTTTGTGATATTTTTCTTTACAATCAAGCGCAGGCAGAAAATACACTCACTTTTTTTCGCCATAGAAATGCATTACCGGAAATCAATTTCAGGCTGGTTGCTGTCTGCTTTATCTTGAAACCGCACACTAGGCTCGTCGGACCTCTTGCGACTACATTATAATAACTCTGTGGTTATATGCGTAGCAAGCTGATATCGCTGTGGATGACGTTAGTTGGTTGCATGAGCGCTCTCAACACGGCACCTGACGTCAAATCAGCGCAACGTCGCCTGTAGCGTCAAAGTTGTCGTTTAGGAACGTGGAGTGCAAAATTCAAAACAACCCATTCGTGAAATGTGTGACGTCCCTGCAAGTACACTGCAGTGTACGTGAAGTGATACCAACGACTAGAAGAAGAGGTATATATGCTAGTTTTATATTTTGTGACCTCAAAACGCAAAGCAGGCAAGGTCAGTTCTTTTTTGTGTGATATGTTCTCAACTAGCAGCGATAGAGGAGACGAAGCGTGCCGCTTCCAAGACGTAAGTGACGTCCGAGTCAGTCCGAACCGCGGTGTAAAGGCCTGTTCACACATGCAGCCAAGTTCACACATGCAGCGTTCAACAGCTTTGTATCGCACCGTCAAAACTGCTGCTCATGGCAGACGAGAGAGTAGCCGACGACACGTGATCAGGGCTACATCAGAGGTTCGCTGCATGTGAGAACCGGCCTTCAGATAGGCTGAACTCCATGGGACGAATATGCTGCGAATAACCGACGAATTTTGGCCGACGGCTTTTGGTCTGCGCGTGGAATCAACACAGTGGCTGCTACCTGGCGCGCAAAGCGAGCGTGCCGTCGGGCGGCGTTCGCCAGTTATTCGTCACATAATTCGTTCCATGGAGTTCAGCATGGCGTATTCACACGAAGGAGAAATCCCGGGGATTTCTCCACGGCACGTGCATCCCGCGACGAAAACGTCAGGCTTTGCGATGTGCAAAAGCCTCGCGTTTTCGTCTCGTGACGCGCACGCGCCGGGGAGATGATCCACGGGATTTTTCATTTCTCTCTCGTGTGAATACCCCTTTAGCAGAGCCGTATATGTAGAGAGTTTGGTCAATGGGAGGCGCGGACAGAGCCAGGGCGTGCGGCAGACTCGGAAAGAGGGCTTGGCATGCTTTCTTGACCAACCAAAAGCCGAAAAGAATCCCCTAGCGGTGGTAGCGAGAAACAGTTCTGATCAAAGGTCTATGTTCGTAAATGGTTTTAACAAGCGCGTAAGAGTGAAGTGCAGCAACTCTTTGTGGTTTAAAATAGGGTGCACGTGTTGTTTTGATCATGATCATGCAGAAGGATGTAAGAAACGAATGCGCCACTCAACTCTGTTTTGCTCGGACAGAGTGTGACCGCTCGGACGGCAGATTCCCGGCCCTCGGCGTTTGGCGAACGGATTATGTCGATCGTTCCGCTAGTCACAGTCTTCCACCATCATTTGGATGAGCGTGATTGAAACATCACGTGTACCATATTTTCAGTCATCGAGAGTTATTCCATTACAGTTATCAGGTTTGTTTCTCGCGACCACCGCCAGGGTATTATTTCCGGCTTCTGGTTGGTCACATTCGAATTTCTGAAGACGCCCTGGAACACGCCCAGCCCGCTTTCGGCCAATGGCGCCTCCTCATTTGTCTCCTATACTTCCCAACGAATGGCCAAACTCTCTACATATACGGCTCAGCCCTTTAGGTGAGGACACTGGCGTAAGGAACAATTGAGACGCGATCGACTAGATAAAGTCCTCTGACGAGTGCATGCGCTCGCCCAGCAGCCCGCGGCGAACTAGCGCCGCTCGCTGGCGAAACGACGCGACTATAAAAAGAAACAGAAAAACAAAAAACTTCGTTACCATGGCATCTCTCGTGCAGCCGTCGCACACCCTTGTGCAAGGAGCTCGTGCTCGTCTGGTGCCCTGGCAACGAGATATTTTATGTATGTTTTTTTCACAGTTGCGCGTTTCGCCAGCGAGCGGCTCTAGTTGGCCGCGGGCTGTTGGGCGCGCGTATGCTCTCGGAAGAGGACTCTATCTGGTCGCTTTGCGTCTGGCAGACATGGCAGACTCCTCACATAAAGAGTATATCTTGCTCCGTTGCTCCGAACGTGCGTCGGAACCGCTCCACATTTCCACGCGCGCTGCTAACTGCTATTGAACCGAGGCCTCCCGTGGTCCTCGGGGGAAGTCGATTTGATTGGGAACCGGTTGAGAACAAGAGGATCCCGTGCTTCGCAGTCTGATTTTGAGGCGCACAAGTACCTCTTCACAAATTCTGCGATGTTCTAACCTCCCTCGAGGAAAGAAAGCTTTTTTAACAAAAACAACCAGGAGAGATTTCGAAAAAAAAATACATGGTTATTCAATTTGTCGTTCTTGAGTGGATTCGTGCCGTTGAAACGAACGCTCGCATCCATTAGGCGACCGGCGAATGAGCACGCGATCACGAGTGCCGGGTGCGCTGATTGGCCGACGAAACGATTCGTTGGAAATACACGAGATGGTTAGCGTGCCCGGCACCTGAATAAAAAAACGATTCGCGTTTTTCACGAGTACCGACAAGCATTTTTGGGCGACCGCGCGAGACATGTGGCACGAGTGAGCGCTGCGCTTTCAAGGAAGTCGTTCAATGGCGCATCGCTCTCTACCTGCGAGTCGAACACGCGTCGAGGCAGCCTACTCCAGACCACTTCGCAATGCAAGGGGTTTTCAATTTGACAAACCATTATACTTATTTTTTTTTACTTCGGTGCACGCAAAAAAAATCTACTCGAGTTTTTTTCTTTTTTTTTAGTGTGTGTTTTGTTGTTATTTTTAAGTCGAGCTGCCACAGGTTTTCGGGGACCGCGTGCTGTCAGCATCGGACACCGTGAATATGGCCCCCTGTATGGCATTCACATCTTGCCATCTGCCTATGCATCAACACGAGCAGTGGATGTTTTCGTTTGCCGTGAAAGCACTCTCGATGGTGCAATAGTAATCGGGCCAAAGTCACCAAAGCTCCCAATCGGCAAGTGCTTAACCACAAAGCACGCTGCAAGGGCGGCATGAGCGCGCGAGCGCAGCTTTAATCGGGGCTCGAGCACGCGTTTTCACTACGTTGACTTCACAGCCCCAAAAAGTTGTACCTGGGTGGAAGAAGAGCACTGAGGAACCCCATATTTTTTTTTCAGCTACTTTCGCCATTCATCTTGCCGATAATTTCATATTTTCTTTTTTTTCTGCGCAAACTAACCTTTCGGAGACCTATATCACTGTGCCGTTCCTCCTCACCCCTTCCCGGAAATTTGCGCGCTCTTCCCCACTCTAGGCCTTGTTTCACTTTATGTGCGAGCGAAGCCACATCTGCAAGCACTCGCATGCTGCCGACCGACAATGCCTGCACTGCACGAAAGCACTTTTTTTTTTTTAGTATTACGTCCGTGTGCAGTGCGGCATAAGAAGGGAACGGTGATTAAATGTACAAATGTGGTCCATTTTGCTGGAAAACGTCTCGGAGAGAGCGGTGGTACGGGCCATGAGTCCAGCCCTGAACGTCAGGTGGCCGGTTGGGGTAAAGGCCGATCAGGCTACGATGTCGCTCGACGGGCCGTTTGATGGCCCCGGCACGTCCAGAGTAGGTGTGGGAGATCCGACTCCCAGGCTTGACTGGGCAGAAGGGAAAGCAGGTGGAAGTCTCGGTGTAACCCCAACTGGCACAAACAGCCGGTGCTACGACCGCATTGCTCGCTTCACTCTGAAAGCCCGTAGCTCGTTCTTGTAGCTTAGCTAGAAGAGCTAGGACTATCGGTGATGAGGTCGAACTATAGGGGGCGCTATGTTCAGCTTGTTTTCCACAGAGTTCTGTGTTTACCAACACGACGTATGTGCACTGGACTCTTACATAATCTTCCTCAATCGCGCGCGGGGAAAGATTGAGCACCACTCGTGCCCAATGTTTTTTCCAGTGCCCAGTCAAAAGATGACGTAAAAAAAGAAAGACGTTTACAATTCTTTATAATGCCGAATTAGAGCGCAGCTCTTGAGGAGGAGGAGGAGGATATATGTCCCTGCTCCCCTCCGTACTTTCCCCCTCTCTTCTCCTGCTCCCACCATTTAGCGGGCAATATTTTGCGGGAAATTTAATAGCAGTTTCCCACAAAATTTAGCGGGAAATTTAGCGAAAATTTCCCCGCTAAGTTTAGCGGGGCAACTGAATTGGTGTTGA
The DNA here is from genome assembly GCA_037355805.1 of Ixodes ricinus. Lineage (NCBI taxonomy): Eukaryota > Metazoa > Arthropoda > Arachnida > Ixodida > Ixodidae > Ixodes > Ixodes ricinus. The sequence continues at coordinate 3,076 of JAZHYW010049020.1, read as the reverse complement.
GGTCACGTGGCGTCAACTTCCGCGCTAAATATAGCGGAGAAATTTTCACGCTAAATTTAGCGGAAACACTTTTCCGGGATAAGTGGCGTCACGTGTGACGGCATTATGGGAAACGTCCCATAATCCAAAGCGCGGCTACGCCGACGGCAACGGCGACGGCGATGCCGCTCATTCCGGAAACGGGCGCCTAAAGGCTGAACTCCATGGAACGAATTATGTGACGAATAACTGGCGGAACGCCGCCCGTTGGCACGCTCGTTTTGCGCGCGACGTAGCAGCCACTAGTGTTGATTCCACGCGCAGAGCAAAAGCCGCCGGCCAAAATTCGTCGGTTATTCGCAGCATATTCGTCCCATGGAGTTCAGCCTTAAGAGCTGAGCTCTAAAAACCATGCATGCAGCGTCCGCCTTTGGCTTTACTGACTGAGCGCGAGCTCCAGTCGAACACTGACGCAACGTTCGGCTACGCGGGCCGAGGCAACGTTGGGCCGAGCGCTGCGTCCAAACACAAAACAAATCAGCTTTGCTGTTGTTGTCCCTCCAGCAACTCGATGTGTTTTCGCTTGTCTTGCAAGTAGCGTCAAAGACGCCAGTGAACGGGTCCGTTTCTTGAGCGGCCCACAGAAACAGACGGCAGCGCAGCGCCGATATGGGTGGCCCTTGGAAGCGAATGGCGGCGGAACACCAGCTCGTGGCACGTGTCTTGCGGGTTTCCACAACAATGGTTGGTGGTACTTGTGAGTGCGAATTTTATCGAGGGACTTCAGCTGTCCCCATCGGTGTAGTTCTCAATTTAGCCACTGGGGGAGTGACGCTTGCATCTCCTTTCTATACTCCGTTCACCCTAGCTGAGACTATAGAAGCCCTGCCTTCTGCGCGAGCTCGCTTGCTTCCGCAGTGCTTTGGTTGCGCGTGCCTGCGCGTGCACACTTGCGTTAGCAAGTGCAGCAAACTCGCGCTGATGGCGGAGCATCTAGTCTCAGCCTCTGTTAGGGAGAGTGTCCAACTGCCCGATCGGCGTCGTGTGGCTTACGGACCGCGATGGCAATACAAGCTGCGAGGAGGTGACGAACGTGTTGACCGTCTGCGAACGTCTCGGCCTTTCCACCATGCAAAACGCAGCGCGTGCGCACTTGCGATCAATTCGGAGCGGGGGTGTCCTCCATTAAATTGCAAACCGCTCCCTACTCCTTCCCAATATTCGGGAAGTAGCAAGGATTCGGTCCGATGCTTGGTTACAGGAACAGACGCCATGCTTGTTTTTGTGCAGCACACTGGGCTGGCAGAGACGCTGAAGGAAAGCAGTGGCGCACTGACCGCGTGTATGAACCTTCCTGGTCTGTCGCCTTTCCTTCGGCTAAGACCACGGGACAGGCTCACCTATACGCACCGTGCTCAACAACAGTTTAGAGGGACATGTAGCTCCCCCAAAACATGTTCCTGGGTGGAACACGCGTGTCACAATTTCTTCTGATGCAATGCATACGCCCGCGAGAAATATCTATAGTGAACAGAAAATCATGACTATATTTCCCTTGCGAGGTCCACGTCTCGATATTGATTATAGAAGTTAGTTTCTATATCGCTCCTCAAGCCCCATTCAAGCCCGATTCACAATATACGATTTTGCTTTCGAATTTGCGAAGTCGGGTACCCCAAGTCGGGCAACCCCAAGCTTTATGTTCATTTTATTTTTTGCCGCACGAGCGACGTTGCAATTGAAAAATCGCAAGTAAAATCGAACCATGTTAATCAGGCTTCACGCGGTGAGATTTTGCGTGCGATTTCGCAACTAAACCTACAGGCCCCGCAACTGTTAACACTCCATTTTTGTTTTTTGCCGTGAAATCACGAGTAAAATCGCAGCCTGGAAATCTGGTTGACACAGCACCCTTTTCTAACGTTACAAAGCTTACGTACACTTACGTTGAGATACGAAACGCAAGTCCCCAGCGTATTCATGCTTCGTATTCCGCTTGCTGAGCTACTCTTAAAGGAGCGATGCAACGATTTTTCTACTTTGCACAAATGCCACTTAGAACGGATTCCCGACGTTAATGACCTGTAAAACTCCCGTTCGTTTTTCACCACATGCAATCGAAGTCGCCGAAAAAAGTAAAGAAAAAAAACGTTCAGCCTTTCCACTCTCGTGAAGAAGGAAGACCAGTGGAGTTGTACTCGATACACTGTGTGCTTCTTCTTCGTCGTCGTCTGTTTTTCGCGCTGTTTTTTTTACGATGAATTCTCACCAACGCGCCCAACTATCCATTCTTCTATTATAGCTGGAAAGGTTGCCGCCATCTACGAGCGACGGCGTTGAAATGCTAGGCGTTGAAATGGCATATCAGGACATCACAAAAAAAATATTTCACTATAGAGTTGCGTAGTTTTTTTTATAAAAAATAGAAATACGAGGCCCAATTCAAAGTTCCCGCCGTGCACTGTGACGTAACAGTGTACCGCAAGGTGTCGGGGCGGTCAGAAGGAGGCATCACCGGAAGTCACGTGAGTTGTATCGCTCCTCGTGCTTACCGCGAGCGCGTGTAATATTATTTTTAAAAATATTTCTGTTATTTTTTGCATCTCCACGAGCGATCCAAGCAGACAAGGTTTCTTTTAATTTCTTTTCGTCGCTTAATGTTGCTGTAAAGGTAGAAGAAGCGGAGTCAGTGAATTGACGTGATTAACGACAATGCCTAGAAGGTGCTGTGTGAGGGACTGTCCGGGTATTTCAGCAACTGAAGAAGAGATCACACTGCATGCATTTCCGAGAGACATACATCGGCCGCATGTTCACCTAGTAAACAGGTTCTACTCATGATCTAGACAAAATACGTACTTTGTGCTCGACGTTTACTTGTACTTGGTACACAAACCAGTTCGTATTCTTTAGACGGCAGGCATCTTTAGCCTGGAGAGTATCCGATGATTCAACGACCTCGGTGTCTGAACCTTCAGCAATGCGATCGGGCGTGTCGTATGCTAGAAATCCTAATTTCTGCGAGCGTTCTAAATTTTTTTTTTCAAAACTTGATAGCTTGTTTTGCGCTCAGTATAGCCCTGTATCATCGGACTGA
>JAZHYW010049016.1:0-10668 GCA_037355805.1 Ixodes ricinus | reverse complement strand
TTCCGAGAGCAGTTAGTGACATCCGCCGGGGGAGTCACTAGTGCGCCTTTCCAAGCTACACAGCAAACACGCATAGAAAGATGGGAATACGCACCTCGGCGAAAAGACAAAAAAAGGAAGCAAACGAACCTAACGCTAGCAGATTGCGCGATGCGTCGTCGCTGCATACCATCACTGCTCAGACCACGTGAGTGCTGCACTGAGCGCGCTGCTCGTGCTGCCTGAAAAGCACTGCCTGGAAAAAAAAGATCTGTTTCCCAACTTTGGTTGTCACCAGAACAAAAGTACCTGCATGGGCTCCGCACACCGCCACCTCTCGGAATTGCCAGGTTTGCACCTCGGAGCCTACAGATCTTGTTTTGCCAAGTTTAGTAAACTTGTGGGTAGGTATTGCGGTACAGTATTTGACAAGCGGTCGGTCTAGAGCGTTGCTGAAAACGAGAACTGCACTGTTTCCTCGCTACCGAAAATGAAGTGGAGTTGCCCTTTAAGATGCGCTTTTCTTTCTAAATGTAAAGAACAGGGCATGGCATGGTTGCAAGCATGTCTTAGATAGAAGCCAAGTGCTCCTGCATCTGCAAGTCAAATCTATACTTTTTTACTTTTTTGAAGGGGGGTAGGGTATTGTGTTAGGAGCCATAAAAAAAGAAAAGCAGTCTCCTAGCCGAGCAAATTTCTTTGCTGCACTTGCGGTAAGCTGTAAGAAGCATGCCAGATTAATCACCCGTCCTAGTAAAATGCAAGAAGAAGCGGCAGCTCTGTCCGCACTGGGCTAACGAGGCCAAGTTTCTGAGAGAGAGGCAGGAGAGCGAATGAAAGTCGTGGTCTGGCGGAGCGATTGGCAGCCGGCCACCAAAGCAAGGTTTGCGAGGCTTGCTCCGGACCTCGCGAGGTGGACAGGGCACTGAAGCCAGGTCTGGAGCGGGCCATTTGGCCGGGATGTGGACGATGAGCGAACGTGCGGTCCGCGATCGCTGAGAAGGCGGCAGGCGGACTTCCTCTCTCTTCAGGGGCCGAGCCGAGGCCCCGTCTCGAGCCAGCGCTTTGGGGCAGGAGACTGCTGGACCTCACCGGGGTCGGTTGGTCAAGCGGAATGCATTCTATAAATCGCCGACCAGACCCAAAAACTTTGTCCTATATTTTCCAGGTTGGTTAACAAACCTCTTATTTTTCTGCTGGTTAAGAAGCGCAGTGGTTCGTTTATCCTTACGCTTTGGCGGTTCACATTCGTCTGGCGTTGGCGAATGCCGCGGCCTCTTTGGTGGCAGAGCAGCGATAGCACGCTCAGGGCCTGCCGTTAAGCGCCTCTGCGTTTCTTAGGTTGCCGGTGGTGATCGATGGCGCTTGGGCGCCAATGGTGACGACCCGTACGCTCATTCCGATGTCATCGTAAGCGGGTCTCCGTGGTGGCGAAGTTGGCAGCTGCTGTCGTGTCGACCTTGTGCAGTTTGGCGTGGACACTGAACTCAACTTTTTGTGTGTGGGGTGTGGGTCTCTCTTTGTTAAGGCAATTTTATAGTATGCAAAACAAGCCAACAGACCCTTGTTTACCCCTGGCACCTGCTGTTCGAGAATGCTTTCGAATGCTGTCCACCGACAGCATATAAACTGCGAGCTTACCGGGATAAAATGGTTTCTGGACTGCAACTGCGTTCTGCGTCTAGATCGGTCGGTTGTGACCAAGTACACGGCAGCGATGTGAGTATCAGAGCCATCTCTTAAGTGCTGCAAAAGAGCTGTCGCGCATGCTGTTCTCGTAGGAGATACTCCAGTAACCAGCAGGCCCTTGCTCCAGTAAAGCGTTTCATAGTAAATATTTGGTGCAGCGAAGGTGAGCCAAAGGTAAGCGACGGCGCCACAACAGGCAATAAAGTTGCCGACGCATTGGAAAAGCTTTCTACTCGGACACTTGCGGTAGGCGGTTCAAAGAGTTCAGTAATCCTTTCCTATATAGGAAATGTCCGACACTGTGGCTTTTACCGTAATAAACACACGGACATAGCGAACACTTCTTTTAGCGCAGTAGGCCTCGCTTAGGCTCCGCTTCGCCGCTGTCGAACGAAACCACGGCCGATCGATTCCCGTCCTGAAGAGCCGACGACCGACAGATCATTTGTCTTTCTCTCCTGCTCGTCCCCAAGGACCAGCTGGCCTCGGAGCAGAAGTTTGAGCTGCTGCGGGAGCGGAGGGGCGCGGGAGGCCGAGGGAGGGGATCCGGGAGGTTGCTGCAGGAGCCAGGAGGAGGCCCTCCGGGAGAGGATACGCCTCACTGAGAAGGCCATGAGGGACAAGGAGCAGGAGGTGAATGACCTCACCAGGAGCAACGCCCTCTTCCAGCAGGTGGGTGGCACCCGTCGGCGTTTGGAGACTCGCGAGTTGGCAACGGCAGACCACTGAACCACCGTACCCCCGCTTGTGGACTCGCAGACGCGTGCCAGTTTGCACACCTTGCCGTCTTTTTGGGCATCTGTTCGAGCTGCCGTGGGGTGTCTAATGTTTGACCCGCCAACTGCAAAGTTGCATTGATGGACACCCTATGTGGACATTTTGTTTTGCGTTAGCACAATTACCTAATCCCCGAAAATGTGTGCGTACCTGTAAAACTTCGGAAGGTGTTACAGTAGCGTAAAGAGGAGCTGGAGATTGTTATCACACAGTGGTAAAAGTCCCTTCAACTAAGGGATGGTCTATATTAAGGAAGCTGGCGGCCCACTTCCTTTACAGCTACGGGGAGTAGCCTTAAACCCACAAACTCGAAATTAAATGCCGGATGTGAAAATTTATGCTGTTTAATGCGTTATAACAAACTGAATAGGCTGGCGAGAAACATAGGTATATCTCGCTAGCGGGTTACACCTTCCGTCCGCCCTCTTAAATGGCAACTCCGCTTCATTTTTGATATTTAGAAAACTATGCAGCCCTCTTCAATATCATATAGGAAGACCCCATGTCAAATATTACGATCTAATTCCGTCTATATATTTAATAAACTGGCCAGCAAACTTTCAAATGAGCCAAGTCGCCGAAATCTGCCAACTCTAGCGTGCGACGTGAGGCGCAATCGTCAGCGCAGTCAAGGCGACGGAGTTGGAGCGGCAAACGTTGAACCACTACGTCAGAGGCATGACTACGTCATTCTCACGTTTTGTTTGTTTTTACTTCTCAGAGCGAAATTGAACGATGACGTCATGAGTTTCTCCTCCCGGTGTTGGCTCTACGGCGTCCACGTGATCACCGTAACGCGGATGCGCTAGTTTGCGCTGCCCTGCGCGTTTATCGCATGTCCGGTTTCTCCGCTCCCCCTCTCCTCTTTCGTGTTCTCCCCTTCCCCCTCTCCCCGGGCCATCACCGTCCACGCCATGCGAAGCGACCTGCCCGCGTCGCGTGTCCTGTACCTCGCCCCCGCGAACGTCACAAGACCACGTGGCTCGACGTGACGTGGCCATGACTTTGATGCCACGAGATCAATGTTGCCTGACGCAACCGAAGTTTCGGTTTCGGTATCAGCAGATGTTTAAATTGAGATTACACAAATAATATTCCACATTTCGCGAATCCGAAGACGTAGAGCTGTTTAGTAGTGCTTTGTGAAATGGAATCACATGTAAGCCTAAATTTTTCGGAATTGACGGAGTTTGCCCTTTAAGATACAACACGACTGCGTATCCGAAGAACACCATCAAGCTCGGAGAGTTTATATCTTCTCAAACCCCGCTTCCAAGCATTTAAATGTGCTTCTCGAATTGCACGTTTGGTGGTATTGGACGTCTATTTTCGGAGGTTTTGAAAGGAAGCACCTCGTTTTAGAGCTAGCATACGGTTCCTGCTATTAGTTGTTTCTCCTACTACCGTAAAAGTACCGGGCAGGCGCCCCTCAAACTTTGCAGATAATTGCAAAAAAATTGGTAATGGGCGCTTAATGTGGAATGGGTAGACGCGCGGTATTCTACGCTATGGAAGCAAAACGACACCAACTACTACAAACTAGGCAATGACCTTCAGAAGCAATATTTTACCAGTTTTTTCGCATTTCTTGAGATAGACTGCCTGGAATCTCAGCCCCATCTTGGCAGCCCTATGCCCCACCGGTTCGAGGAGGCCAAATGCGGGGAAGACGGCGAATCTTTTTCGGGACAGCACACGCGGTTGCAGCGGCCAGTAGTCAGTAGACTTACCTTTCGCTTCAAAACGATACCTTAGCTTCTTCAATAGACCGCCTCTGCTGTGCCCGCAATCTGACGGAGGCTTAGTGCGGAGGAGGCGCCGTGTAACCGAGCTTTCGGTTGCACGTCAAAAGATCCCCAGGTGGTCCAAATTAGTCCTCAGTCCTCCGCTGGGGCGTGCCAGATGCCCGTCGTTGGTTTGGCACGTAAAACCTCCAAATTTGCCAAATCTGACCGCCTCGAGCTGTGCATTGCACAGCTCGTTCAAGCTATGTCCCTCTCCATCTTCCACGTAGAAAGGTTTTCTTCCTCTTTCGTGCTAGTTGACGTGCCACAGATTGTTACGATTTGGCCGATAGTACAAAGGGTATGGCGAGCTACCATCTATTCATACATTCATCCTCTGTTTATTCGCCATGCGATACTGAACGCACTTTACTATAGGTACCTTTGGTTAAGGGACCTTAGCTAAAGGTATGTTTACTCTGCCGTGTGAATGGGCTTACAGTATTAGGCCCTCCAGAGTTCACTTTATACATCTCTACTTTTCACTGCAGTTCATTGGAATCTTTTCTCTGTGTGTAAAAGCTTTCCAGATAAGGCATTACCGTAAAATATCGGGAAGCGCCACCCTATTTTTACTCAAATTTAGGTTAATCTAGACATGAGTGCTTGTCCAGTCCGACTGGGCACTTAATGTATAATTTGCAGAGTTCCCAAGTTTGGGAAATGTTAATTGCGGGCGCTTGAACAAAGTAGGTGCATCACGGTATTTTACAGTAACCAATTCATAATTGTAAGCCTCTGATGGTATACCGGTATTTTGTTACGTGTGCCAGTCAATACTAATTGTGTTTCAGAAAACACTGCACCTTGCTACCACAACAATGTGTCAAGTATGCATTTATTCCAGCGGCTGTGGAAGAATACCGGTACATAATAAAATATGGTTAATTGAATTTGAAATGCTCGTCAGTGGGAGTCAAGTTCACACAGGCGCTGCAAATGAATTCCTTTCAAGATGTCGGTCTCTCAGTCTGTTGACAGTCTTTGTAGGTTTACAAGGGGCTTTGTGGCCAGTGTGTCCCTGGATCTACAGATGATGTGTATATCTCTATGCAATTTCTGACCAGCCTTTTCTTAATCTAGTCACAACAAAACACTGATTCAATAGAGCTTTTTCTTTTTTCTTTTTTTCAGCAACTTCAAGAGAAAGACCGAGAGCTGGAACGCATAATTCGACTTCAGGAAGAGCAGAAGAAAGCTGAGAAGGAACTGAAGAGGTAAGAAAGATATTTTAGGGCAAATTCAGCTAGGGTGTCGTAAAATAAAACGGGGCATTTTGCGAGCCCTCTTGAAGCAGTGTTGGCCGGCGTTTTTCCTAGAGTCTAAAATTTCCTTGGGGCACCAGATGAAAATTGATTGCAGGTTTAGATAAGTTATAGGTACAGCGTTAGGAAGTCGTAATCCCGGTGGTTGGCCATACAAGGTCCGGCAAAAAGCGCGAGCAAATGTGAATGTCGCCGTCGTCACGGCGTCCGCTCCCTGGCCACCAAAGCTTCCGCGAACTGTCAACCTAAAGAACAACCTGCAGCAGAACAGGCATCTTCCACGTCCACCATCGTTGCTGCGACACTGCCAGGATTGCTGCCGGTAACAGCATGACACTTCTATGGCGTCACCAAGCAGAAATTAAGGGACCACTTTTTAATGCGAATAGCATTCTTTGGATACTTCACGCACTTTTCGTCTATGTATGTATCTATCTATCTATCTATCTATCTATATATCTACCTGGCTATCTAACCTCTTACGCCGCGGGTCGATAAATAAATAAAAAAGACCGAGCGCCGGCGGGATTCGAACCGTTGACCCTTTGATCAGCAGGCAGACGCGCTAACCACAGAGCTATGAAGGCAGTCATTCAAGGCACTCTAAAGCACCTGTTTATATCTTTACCATCGCGCGCGTTCCATGCACGGGGGCTCATTCCGCTCTCGTGAGGCTGAGCACTGCCCCTAGCTATGGTGGCTATAGGGTAGGTGTGCCGAGCTCTCCGCATTCTTGGATAGTTCCACGTGCCGCCGCTTCATGACGAAAAGTGGCGCTGCAGCCAGGCTACCGGTGAACTTCTGCTCGAAGGGGCACGAGAGCGTCTCGTGCTGCGCGTGCTCATGCAGGACGCACTTGTACGCGTGGTACCATTGTGCGCCGCACGATGGCACCAGGCGCAGGCTACTCGGTGGCCATCGGCGTCATGACACAAGTGGCATGCTATCGATGCCTCTGCTCGGCACACCTCCATCGCAGCCACCATACCTAGCTCCACCCTCTCCCGCGCTCGGGAGAGGGTGATGTAGCGGCCGTGCTCCACCCTCACGAGAGCGGAATGAGCCCTCGTGCATGGAACGCGCGCGCACCGGCAGCTGTGACAGCGCTGTAAGGCGCGTCCTATGGTAAAGATATAAACAACCGTTTAGAGTACCGTTGGTTGAGACTAGCTGAGACGCCAGAAAGTCTGGTCGGTACCATTTTGAGTGTTTGTGCGTATGGCGCGTGCTTTGCTCGCCTTCCTAAGTGACACAAACGCACGTGCTGGGCTGCGGAGATCGTGCGCAGGGCTGTGAAAGTGTCAACAAATTTACAATCGCCTCAAGAGTGGGTTGGCGTATCTAGAGTGTGCCGGCCGCCTGACGAACGCGCATAACTCCGCGACCGTTTTATGCTATTCGCATTAACGTAGATAATCATTCCCAAAGGATGGGTTCTGCTGATTTTTAATGCGAATAGCATTCTTTGGATACTTCACGCACTTTTCGTCTATTATCTATCTATCTATGTATCTATCTGGCTATCTAACCTCTTACGCGCGGGTCGATAAATAAATAAAAAAGACCGGCGCCGGCTGGGATTCGAACCGTTGACCCTTTGATCAGCAGGCAGACGCGCTAACCACAGAGCTATGAAGGCAGTCATTCAACGCACTCTAAACGGTTGTTTATATCTTTACCATAGGACGCGCTTTAGCACTTGTCACAGCTACCGGTGCGCGCGCATTCCATGCACGAGGGCTCATTCCGCTCTCGTGAGGCTGAGCACGGCCGCTAGCTCACCCTCTCCCGCGCTCGGGAGAGGGTGATGTAGCAACCGTGCTCACCCTCACGAGAGCGGAATGAGCCCTCGTGCATGGGGCGCGCGCGCACCGGTAGCTGTGACAGCGCCTGTAAGCGCGTCCTATGGTAAAGATGAGTAAACAACCGTTTAGAGTACCGTTGGTTGAGACTGGCTGAGACGCCAGAAAGTCTGGTCGGTACCATTTTGAGTGTTTGTGCGTATGGCGCGTGCTTTGCTCGCCTTCCTAAGTGACACAAACGCACGTGCTGGGCTGCGGAGATCGTGCGCAGGGCTGTGAAGGTGTCAGCAAATTTAGAATCGCCTCAAGAGTGGGCTGGCGTATCTAGAGTGTGCCGGCCACCTGACGAACGCGCATAACTCCGACCGTTTGATGCTATTCGCATTAACGTAGATAATCATTCCCAAAGGATGGGTTCTGCTGATTTTTTTTACTCGGTAAACGAACCGGTCGTAGACGGGTGCCCTATAGTTATGGGAGGCCGCTGTCTCCCTTTTCCATCACCCATATAGTATTTCTCCATTACCCTCTCGCTCTACCCCTCCCTCTTACAATAGCCCTCATGTTCCGGTGACATCTGGCAGTCTAGTGCCCTGAAGAAGCCGACTCTTCCCACAAAGTGGTGGCTGCCATACTGAAGCTACCAGGAGATTCCTTTGCAAGTTCTCACTACCAGCTTTGACAACCTTTGTAGGGATGGGCAAATATTCAGTTAATACGAATAGCCAATCGAATTTTGTTTTCTGCATTCGCTTCAAATCGCATGTAAGTATTTGACATAATCAAATTATTCGACAATATTGAATTATTCGACCTTTCCAAATACTCTGGCTTGGATTTCCGGCCAGGTGCGCAAGCTTCCAACCATTTCGACCATAATTCGTGCTCCCAAACTTAGTACACTTGAAATCAACAATTAAAGTACTTCTAATACCAAATAAGGGTAAATATTAGTGTTGGGCAATTGATCAATTAACCTACCGATCATTCGATTAATGCTTTAATCGTGAATAATATTTTAACCAGTTAATCGGCAAAGTTTTACGAAAAAAGAAAGCAAAAATAAACGTTTTCACCACGCAGACGTGATGGGGCTTCATACAGGGCAAATTTCCTTCATACAGGCAAAGTTTCCTTTATGAAAAGCAAATTTTAGGTGAAATTTTAAAACAAAAGTGAACTATAGGGGCGAGATTCGTAACTCCAGACAAGTGCAGATCGTTACATGTGTCCCGGCCACTTCAAAGACGTGCGAGTGGTCGTTAAGCGCATGCAGAGACTATTGTGTCAACAATCAAAGGAGGTCGCTCTTTCCGGACAATATCAACGAACTCGTTTTCCTCACGCAGCTGAAGTGATAATCTGTTAGTGTGAGTGTTTTTTAACTGTTCTCGACTGCAGTTTGAAGTTGATTCATAGTCAAAATTGTATATTGCAACATTTATCACAAATTGAGCTAAAGGCAAACAAAAAATCAATTTTGACGCTCTAAAAATTTTATGCGTGGAAATGAACAAGACCGATTAATCGATTAATTAATCAAACTAAAGGGTGGCGATTAATCGATTAAAAATCGGATTAAAATTTTCAATCGACGCCCAGGCCTAGTAAATATGATGCTATAGTTAGGGCTAAACATATCTTCTAGTATTTGCTGCTTGTACTATTCTTAACCATTCGATTCAAAATTATTCAGCCAAAATCACTATTCGCTTCGAATTCGATTCGGACTCCAAAATCTTCTATTCGCCCATGCCTAAGCTTTTGTGTTCTGTTTTAACCCAGGTATTGGGTAAACACTCATGCACGTTCATTTGGAATAGAGCTTGGCTATAGGCACTCTCTTTGGGCAAAAGTGCCGATATCAGATGGCCTGTTACCTGATTGCCTAGATGAGAGTGCAAAGTCTCATTAATTTGGGGGTTTTTGAACAGGATGAGAGAGGAGCGCAAGCATAAAGAGCAGAAGAAGGAGAAGGAAGAAGCGAGCATGACGGAACGGAGCCGATGCCCCCCCGACAAGGCGTCAGCCAGAACAAAGGAAGCAAATGTCGACTGCCGGCGACGTGAGCCAGGGTAGGTGTCCCCGCCTCTTCTTAACGCAGAGTGTGTTTTATCGGCCGATTTTCAAGGAGTAGCCGTAACGTTTGGGTGTAACGCTTGGCTGTAACAAAAAACTAACACCGAAAGCATTACTACCATTCGGAACTGCATATATAAAAAAAAAATTCTGTCTCTGGCAGGAGTTGAACTTGCTACGTTAAAATTGCGGATTGCCAGGCGCTTTGCCAACGAGGCTGTTGAGGGTCGGCGGTTGCTCGCATTCAGAAGCAAACCTCTGCGCACAAGTGCAGTCGCACGCTTCGCGGACTTTTGGTTATGCCACACCATCTCGCAGCGGATGAAAATGGGTTGAATCTTCACGCTCCCTCGCGAGACTGCAGGCGGTGACGTTCGATGCCTTTGCTCCACCGTAACCGTGGCTCCTACGAAGCGGATGGCTGCAAAACGGCACGAGCTTATCAAGAACTTAGCAAACGGCAGCAGCATCGGGAGGACCCTTTACCAGGTGACCCACGGACGAACGCTGACAAGTGGAAGGCCCATCACACATTCTGTGCTTGCCAGTCTTGGTCAGCATAATCAAGCCTGTATAACTTTTCTGTTCTTTACAGTGGAGCTGTTAAGGGCTAGTTTCCAGTGTCGTGTCCGCCACCAAATGAATGTCGACACAAACTCTGGACTGGTTACCGCCATCTATGAGCGATACAACCAGACAACCGGCTTGCCAGTTGTCTGGTTGCCGCTGCATGATAGATGGCGGTAATTTTTCCTAGGCTTTCCACTCTGGTTTTCACCAGAGTAGAAAGGCGGAGTTTTTCTAGGCGTCGTCTCCAGAAATCGTCCTCAAGGTCATCCCAGAAGTTGTCTTTGAGGTCGTCCTTGGCGTCATCCTGAGGTCGTCTTCGAGGTCTTCTTGAAGTCTTCCTTGAGGTCGCCTAGACGCTGTCCTCGAAGTCGTCTTAGAGGTTGTCCTTGAGGCCGTCCTGCAGGTCGTCCCTGAGGTCATTTTGAGGTCTGCTCATGTGACATCTGTCCCTGAGGTTGTCTAGGCCTCCTCTAGACGTTGTCCCCGAGGTCATCCTAGAAATCGTCCTAGCCGCGTGCTTTTGAGGTCATCTAGACGCATCCTCAGGGCATCGTTCTTGGAGGTCATCCAAGAGGTACGTACTGAGGTATCCACCATAGCATGTTCCACTGGTCTTCCTTCTTCACCAAGTGGAAAGGCTGAAAGTTTCTTTTTAATCCTGCAGAAACAACTCGGTAGATTACGAGCATAGAACGGCACCACGTCACTCACCATGTCTCTGAA
>JAZHYW010049015.1:0-11990 GCA_037355805.1 Ixodes ricinus | reverse complement strand
CCGTATTTACTCGCACAATGAACGCACTCGCGTAATGAACGCACCCCCAAGTCGGCTCTCAAAATTTCGACTTTTTTTTCCCTCGCGTAATAAACGCACCCCCAACTCGGACGTCAAAATTTTGACCCCCTCCCCCACGCGCGCGAAATGAATGCACTTTTCTATCCTGGTGCAGTGAGGTCGTGAATGCATGGGCAGGGTGGGCAAACAAAACACCTTGCAAAAGGCGTTAAAAATAAAAAAAATCCAGCGGAAGCAAGAAAAAAAAACATGGAGAGGAGCTTTTTTTTTTTCTTGCACAGCGCAGTTTGGACTTTGGGTCGCGCGCCTCGCGGAAGGAGATAAGAAAAAGAAGCGGAGAAGTCCTCGCCTAAGCGAAGCAAAACAGCTTGCGAAAGGCGGCAAAAAAAAAAACAACACGGAACCAAAAGAAAAAAAAACATAAAAGGAGCTTTCTTTTTTTCTTTCTTTTTGCACAGCGCAGTTTAGTTTCGGGGTTGCGCGTCGCGCGCAAGGAGATAAGAAAGAAAAGCCCCGGCTAAGCAAAACAAAACAAAACAGCTTGCGAAAGGCGGCAAAAAAAAGTCCACGCAACCAAGAGAAAAAGGAACATAAAAAGAAGCTTTTTTTCTCTTTTTTTTTTTTACACAGCGCAGTTTGGTTTTGAGGTCGCGCGCAAGGAAATAAGAAAGAAAAGCGGAGCGGAAAGAAAGAAATGCCCAAGAAAGAAAACATTGAGAGGAGCTTTTTTTTGCGCATCGTAGTTTGGTTTTCGAGTCGCGCGCCGCGCGCAAAGGGATAAGAAGTTACGTCGATGTTTCGGGATAAAAGGGCCCTTCATTATGCGAGTAAATACGGACGCAAAAAATCTTACCCCGCGTAATGAACGCACCCCCAACTTTGCATCGATTTTTCGGGAAAAAAGTGCGTTCATTATGCGAGTAAATACGGTCCGAGAGCAGTTAGTGACATCACGCCGGGAGTCACTAGTACGCCTTTTCCAGCCACAGCAAACACGCATAGAAGATGGGAATACGCACCTCGGCGAAAAAACAAAAAGGGCACGTCGGAACCTAACGCTAGCAGATTGCGTCGATGCGTCTTCGCTGCCATCACTGCTCAGATCACGTGACTCTGCACTAAGCGCACTGCTCGTGCTGCCTGTAAGCTTTGCCTGGAAAAAAAAAATCTGTTTCCCAACTTTGGTTGTCACCAGAGCAAAAGTACCTCATGGGCTCCGCCGCACGTCCACCTCGGAAGTGGCAGATTTTTTCACTCGGAGCACCACAGATCTTGTTTGCCAAATTTAATAAACTTGTAGGTGGTATTGCGTTACAGCATATGACAAACGGTCGTTCTAGACGTTGCTAAAGAGAACTGCATTGTTTCCTCGCTACCGAAAATGAAGTGGAGTTGCCCTTTAAGATGCGCTTTCTTTCTAAATGTAAAGAACAGGCATGACTTTTGTAAGCATGTCTTAGATAGAAGCGGTATGCATGTGCAAATCATTTCTATACTTTTTTACATTTGAAGTGGGTAAATTGTGTTGGAGCCATAAAAAAGAAAAGCAGTCTCCTAGCCGGCAAATTTCTTTGCTGCACTTTGGAGCAGTAAAGCTTGATGCACGTTAATAACCCCGTCCTAGTAAAATGCAAGAAAAGCGGCAACTCTGTCCGCCCTGGGCTAAAGAGCCAGTTTCTGAGAGAGAGAGCAGGAAAGCGAATGAAAGTCGTGGTTGTGGAACGATTGGCCGCCGGCCACCAAAACAAAGTTTGCGAGCTTGCTCGGACCTCGCAGGTGGACAGGGCACTGAAGCCAGGTCTGGGCGGACCATTTGGCCGGGATGTGGACGTCGGCGACGTGCAGTCTGCGTTGCAGAGAGACGGCAGGCGGACTTCCTCCTCTTCGGGAGACGATGAGGCCCCGTCTCGAGCCAGTGCTTTGGGGCAGGAACTGCTGGACCTCACCAAGGTCGGTTGGTCAAACGGAAACATTCATAATCGCCGACAGCTTAAGAAACGCAGTAATTCGTTATCCTTACGCTTTGTGGTTCATTCGTCGGCGTTGGCGAATGCCGCGGCCTCTTTGGTGGCAGAGCAACGATAGCACGCTCAAGACTCGTGCCCTGCTTTTCTTAGGTCGCTGGTGGTGATCGTAAGCGCTTGGACGCCGGTGGTGACGGCCCGTCGCTCATTCCGTGTCATGCGTAGCCGGTCTGCGTGTTAGCGAAGTTCAACCACTGCATCGTGTCGACCTTGTGTAGTTGCGTGGACACTGAACTCAACTTTTTGTATGTGTGGGGTGTGGGTCTCTCCTTGTTAAAGGCAATTTCATAGTATGCAAAACAAGCCAACAGACCCTTGTTTACCTGTGGCATCTCGTTCGAGGATGCTGGAATGGTGTCCACTGACAGCATATAAACTGCGAGCACTGGGATAAAATGGTTTCTGGAATGCACGCTTTGCGTTTAAATCGGTCGGTTGCAAACCAAGTACACGGCGGTGATGTGAGTACCAAAGCCATCTCTTAATGTTGTAAAAGAACTCGCGCAGCTGTTTCGTAGGGATACTCAATAAACAGCAGGCCCTTGCTCTAGTAAAGCGTTTCATAGTAAATATTTGGTGCAGCGAAGGTGAGCCAAGGTAGCGAGCGACGCCACAACAGGCATTGAAGGTACCGACACATTGGGAAAGCTTTTCTACTCGGACACTCGCGGTAGGCGGTTCAAAGAGTTCAGTAATCCTTTCCTATATAGGAAATGTCCGACACTGTGACTTTTACCGTAATAAACACACGGACATAGCGAACACTTCTTTTTAGCGAAGTAGGCCTCGCTTAGGCTCCGCCGCCGCTTGTCGAGCGAAACCACGGCCGATCGATTCCCGTCCTGAAGAGCCGACGACCGACAGATCATTTTTCTTTCTCTTCTGCTCGTCCCCAAGGACCAGCTGGCCTCGGAGCAGAAGTTTGAGCTGCTGCGGGAGCGGAGGGCGCGGGAGGCCGAGGAGGGGATCCGGGAGGTGCTGCAGGAGCAGGAGGGAGGCCCTCCGGGAGAGGATACGCCTCACCGAGAAGGCCATGAGGGACAAGGAGCAGGAGGTGAATGACCTCACCAGGAGCAACGCCCTCTTCCAGCAGGTGGGTGGCACCTGTCGGCGTTTGGAGACTCGCGAGTTGGCAACGGCAAGACCACCGAACCACACCGTACCCCCGCTTGTGGACTCGCAGACACGTGCCAGTTTGCACACCTTGTCGTCTTTGGGCATCTCCTCGAGCTGCCGCGGGGTGTCTACGCGATGTTTGACCCGCCAACGGCAAAGTTGCATTGATGGACATCCTATGTGGACATTTGGTTTTGCGTTAGCACAATTACCTATTCCCCGAAAATGTGTGCGTACCTGTAAAACTTTGGAAGGCGTTACAGTAGCGTAAAAGGGAGCTGGAGATTGTTATCACACAGTGGGTAAAAGTCCCTTCAACTAAGGGATGGTCTATATTAAAGGAAGCTCGCCGACCTCCCTTTACAGCTACGGGGAGTAGCCTTAAACCCACAAACTCGAAATTAAATGCCGGATGTGAAAATTTATGCCGTTTAATGCGTTATAACAAACTGAAAAGGCTAGCGAGAAACGTAGGTATACTCACGCTAGCGGGTTACACCTTCCGTCACGCCCTCTTAAAATACAACACGACTGCATATCCAAAGAACACCATCAAGCTCGGAAGTTTATATGTTCTCATACCCGCTTCCAAGCATTTAAATGTGCTTCTCGAATTGCACGTTTGGTGGTATTGGACGTCTATTTTCGGAGGTTTTGAAAGGAAGCACCTCGTTTTAGAGCTAGCATACGGTTCCTGCTATTAGTGGTTTCTCCTACTACCGTAAAATACCGGGCAAGCGCCCACTCAAACTTTGCAGATAATCGCAAAAAAATTGGTAATGGGCGCTTAATGTGGAATGGGCAGACGCGCGGTATTCTACGCTATGAAGCAAAACGACACCAACTACTACAAACTAGGCAATGACCTTCGAAGCAATATTTTACCAGTTTTTTCGCATTTCTTGAGATAGACTGCCTGGAATCTCAGCCCCATCTTGGCAGCCCTATGCCCCACCGGTTCGAGGAGGCCAAATGCGGGGAAGACGGCGAATCTTTTTCGGGACAGCACACGCGGTTGCATCGGCCAGTAGTCAGTAGACTTACCTTTCGCTTCAAAACGATACCTTAGCTTCTTCAATAGACCGCCTCAAGCTGTGCCCGCAATCTGACGGAGGCTTATTGCAGAGGAGGTGCCGTGTAGCCGAGCTTTCGGTTGCACGTCAAAAAGATCCCCAGGTGGTCCAAATTAATCCTCAGTCCTCCGCTGGGGCGTGCCAGATGCCCGTCGTTGGTTTGGCACGTAAAACCTCCAAATTTGCCAAATTTGACCGCCTCGAGCTGTGCATTGCACAGCTCTGTTCAAGCATGTCCCTCTCCATCTTCCACGTAGAAAGGTTTTTCTTCCTCTTTCGTGCTAGTTGACGTGCCACAGATTGTTACAATTTGGCCGATAGTACAAAGGGTATGGCGAGCACCATCCATTCATATATTCATCATCTGTTTATTCACCATGTGATACTGAACGCACTTTACTATAGGTACCTTTGGTTAAGGGACCTTAGCTAAAGGTATGTTTACTCTGCCGTGTGAATGGGCTTACAGTATTAGGCCCTCCAGAGTTCACTTTATACATCTCTACTTTTCACTGCAGTTCATTGGAATCTTTTCTCTGTGTGTAAAAGCTTTCCAGATAAGGCATTACCGTAAAATATCGGGAAGCGCCCACCTTATTTTTACTGAAATTTAGGTTAATCTAGACATGAGTGCTTGTCCAGTCCGACTGGGCACTTAATGTATAATTTGCAGAGTTCCCAAGTTTGGGAAATGTTAATTGCGGGCGCTTGAACAAAGTAGGTGCATCCGCGGTATTTTACAGTAACCAATTCATAATTGTAAGTCTCTGATGGTATACCGGTATTTTGTTACGTGTGCCAGTCAATACTAATTGTGTTTCAGAAAACACTGCACCTTGCTACCACAACAATGTGTCAAGTATGCATTTATTCCAGCGGCTGTGGAAGAATACCGGTACATAATAAAATATGGTTAATTGAATTTGAAATGCTCGTCAGTGGGAGTCAAATTCACACAGGCGCTGCAAATGAATTCCTTTCAAGGTATCGGTCTCTCAGTCTGTTGACAGTCTTTGTAGGTTTACAAGGGGCTTTGTGGCCAGTGTGTCCCTGGATCTAAGATGATGTGTATATCTCTATGCAATTTCTGACCAGCCTTTTCTTAATCTAGTCACAACAAAACACTGATTCAATAGAGCTTTTTCTTTTTCTTTTTTTCAGCAACTTCAAGAGAAAGACCGAGAGCTGGAACGCATAATTCGACTTCAGGAAGAGCAGAAGAAAGCTGAGAAGGAACTGAAGAGGTAAGAAAGATATTTTAGGGCAAATTCAGCTAGGGTGTCGTAAAAATAAAACGGGGCATTTTGCGAGCCCTCTTGAAGCAGTGTTGGCCGACGTTTTTCCTAGAGTCTAAAATTTCCTTGGGGCACCAGATGAAAATTGATTGCAGGTTTAGATAAGTTATAGGTACAGCGTTAGGAAGTCGCAATCCCGGGTGGTTGGCCATACAAGGTCCGGCAAAAAGCGCGAGCAAATGTGAAAGTCGCCGTCGTCACGGCGTCCCGGCTCCTGGCCACCAAAGCTTCCGCGAACTGTCAACCTAAAGAACAACCTGCAGCAGAACAGGCATCTTCCACGTCCACCATCGTTGCTGCGACACTGCCAGGATTGCTGCCGGTAACAGCATGACACTTCTATGGCGTCACCAAGCAGAAATTAAGGGACCACTCTTTAATGCGAATAGCATTCTTTGGATACTTCACGCACTTTTCGTCTATGTATCTATCTATCTATCTATCTATCTATCTATCTATCTATCTGGCTATCTAACCTCTTACGCCGCGGGTCGATAAATAAATATAAAAGACCGGCGCCGGCTGGGATTCGAACCGTTGACCCTTTGATCAGCAGGCAGACGTGCTAACTACAGAGCTATGAAGGCAGTCATTCACCGCACTCTAAACATTTGTTTATATCTTTACCATAGGACGCATGCCATGCAGCGCTGTCACATTACCAGTCACGCGCGCCCATGCACAGGGCTAGCTCACCTGCTCTCCCGCTCACCCTCTCCCTCTAGCTCACCCTCTCCCTGCGCTCGGGAGACCTCTAGCTCAGCCTCACGAGAGCGGAATGAGCCCTCGTGCATGGAACTGCCGCGCTATCCGGTAGCTGTGACAGCGCTGCTAAGCGCGTCCTATGGTAAAGATATAAACAACCGTTTAGAGTACCGTTGGTTGAGACTAGCTGAGACGCCAGAAAGTCTGGTCGGTACCATTTTGAGTGTTTGTGCGTATGGCGCGTGCTTTGCTTCGCCTTCCTAAGTGACACAAACGCACGTGCTGGGCTGCGGAGATCGTGCGCAGGGCTGTGAAAGTGTCAACAAATTTAGAATCGCCTCAAGAGTGGGCTGGCGTATCTAGAGTGTGCCGGCCACCTGACGAACGCGCATAACTCCGCACCGTTTGATGCTATTCGCATTAACGTAGATAATCATTCCCAAAGGATGGGTTCTGCTGATTTTTTTAATGCGAATAGCATTCTTTGGATACTTCACGCACTTTTCGTCTATCTATGTATCTATATCTGGCTATCTAACCTCTTACGCCGCGGGTCGATAAATAAATAAAAAAGACCGGCGCCGGCTGGGATTCGAACCGTTGACCCTTTGATCAGCAGGCAGACGCGCTAACCACAGAGCTATGAAGGCAGTCATTCAACGCACTCTAAACGGTTGTTTATATCTTTACCATAGGACGCGCTTATAGCACTGTCACAGCTACCAGTGCGCGCGCGTTCCATGACGAGGGCTCATTCCGCTCTCGTGAGGCTGAGCACGGCCGCTAGCTCACCCTCTCCCGCGCTCGGGAGAGGGTGATGTAGCAGCCGTGCTCAGCCTCACGAGAGCGGAATGAGCCCTCGTGCATGGGACGCGCGCGCACCGGTAGCTGTGACAGCGCTGTAAAGCGCGTCCTATGGTAAAGATATAAACAACCGTTTAGGTACCGTTGGTTGAGACTGGCTGAGACGCCAGAAAGTCTGGTCGGTACCATTTTGAGTGTTTGTGCGTATGGCGCGTGCTTTGCTCGCCTTCCTAAGTGACACAAACGCACGTGCTGGGCTGCGGAGATCGTGCGCAGGGCTGTGAAAGTGTCAACAAATTTAGAATCGCCTCAAGAGTGGGCTGGCGTATCTAGAGTGTGCCGGCCACCTGACGAACGCGCATAACTCCGCACCGTTTGATGCTATTCGCATTAACGTAGATAATCATTCCCAAAGGATGGGTTCTGCTGATTTTTTTACTCGGTAAACGAACCGGTTGTAGACGGGTGCCCATAGTTATGGGAGGCCGCGTCTCCCTTTCCATCACCTATAGTATTTCTCCATTACCCTCTCGCTCACCCCTCCCTCTACAACAGCCCTCATGTTCCGGTGACATCTGGCAGTCTAGTGCCCTGAAGAAGCCGACTCTTCCCACAAAATGGTGGCTGCCATACTGAAGCTACCAGGGAGATTCCTTTGCAAGTTCTCACTACCAGCTTTGACAACCTTTGTAGGGATGGGCGAATATTCAGTTAATACGAATAGCCAATCGAATTTTGTTTATTCTGCATTCGCTTCAAATCGAATGTAAGTATTTGACATAATCAAATTATTCGACAATATTGAATTATTCGACCTTTTCCAAATACTCTGGCTTGGATTTCCGGCCAGGTGGCGCAAGCTTCCAACCATTTCGACCATAATTCGTGCTCCCAAACTTAGTACACTTGAAATCAACAATTAAAGTACTTCTAATACCAAATAAGGGTAAATATTAGTGTTGGGCAATTGATCAATTAACCTACCGATTACTCGATTAATGCTTTAATCGTGAATAATATTTTAACCAGTTAATCGGTAAAGTTTTACGAAAAAAGAAAGCAAAAATAAACGTTTTCACCACGCAGACGTGGACGGGCTTCATACAGGGCAAATTTCCCTTCATACAGGCAAAGTTTCCCTTATGAAGGGCAAATTTTAGGTGAAATTTTTAAAACAAAAGTGAACTATAGGGGCGAGATTCGTAACTCCAGACAAGTGCAGATCGTTACATGTGTCCCGGCCACTTCAAAGACGTGCGAGTGTTCGTTAAGCGATGCAGAGACTATTTGTCAACAACCAAAGGAGGTCGCTCTTTCCGGAGAATATCAACGAACTCGTTTTCCTCACGCAGCTGAAGTGATAATCTGTTAGTGTGAGTGTTTTTGAACTGTTCTCGACTGCAGATCGAAGTTGATTCATAGTCAAAATTGTATATTGCGACATTTATCACAAATTGAGCAAAGGCAAACAAAAAATAATTTTGACGCTCTAAAAATTTTATGCGTGGAAATGAACTAGACCGATTAATCGATTAATTAATCAATTAAAGGGTGGCGATTAATCGGATTAAAATTTTTAATCGACGCCCAGGCCTAGTAAATATAAGGCTATAGTTTAAACATATCTTGTAGTATTTGTTGCTTGTACTATTCTAACTATTCAATTCAAAATTATTTGGCCAAGATCACCATTCGCTTCGAATTTGATTCGGACCCAAAATCTTCTATTCACCCATGCCTAAACCTTTGTGTTCTGTTTTAACCTAGGATTGGGTAAATACTCATACGTTCATTTGGAATAGAGCTTTATTATAGGCACTCTCTATTAAGTAAAGTGCCGATATCAGATGGCCTGTTACCTGATTGCCTAGATGAGAGTGAGTCTCATTAATTTGGGGATTTTTGAACAGGATGAGAGAGGAGCGCAAGCATAAAGAGCAAGAAGGAGAAGGAAGAAGCGGAAAGACGGAAAGGAGCTGTTGCCCCCGACAAGGCGTCAGCCAGAACAAGGAAGCAGGTGTCGACTGCCGGCGACGTGAGCCAGGGTAGGTGTCCCCTGTCTCTCTTAACGCAGAGTGTGTTTTATCGGCGATTTTCAAGGAGAGCCGTAACGTTTGGGTGTAGTGGCTTGGCTGTAACAAAAACTAACACCGAAAAGCATTACTCCCATTCGGAATCATATATAAAAAAAATTTCTGTCTCTGGCAGGAGTTGAACTCGCTACGTTAAAATTGCGAGCCAGGCGCTTTGCCAACGAGGCTGTTGAGGGTCGGCGGTTGCTTGCATTCAGAAGCAAACTCTGCGCAGAAGCACAAGCGCAGTCGCCGCTTCGCAGACTCCTTTGGTTATGCCACATCATCTCACAGCGTGATGAAATACGGATTGAATCTTCGCGCTCCCTCACAGACGGTAGGCGGTGACGTTCGGACGCCCTTGCTCCACCGTAACCGTGGCTCCTACGAAGCGGATGGCTGCAAACGTGCACGAGCTTGTCAAGAACTGGCAACGGCAGCAGCGTCGGGAGGACCCTTTACCAGGTGACCCACGGACGAACGCTGACAAGTGGAAGGCCCATTACACATTCTGTGCTTGTCAGTCTTGGTCAGCATAATGAAGCCTGTGATCAGTCAAACCTCATGAACCAACTTCTATGTAACGAAACCCTCGATGTAACAAGTGCATACTTTTTCTAACCGCAGAGTGTATGCACGCCATGTACTTTTACCTCTATGTAACGAAGTCCTTGCCTGAAATTTCGGGTGTAACGAACTTTGCAGACAATTCGGTACAAAATTTTGGGTCCCAGAGGAGATTTTGAAAGCACACGTGCTGAAACGGGCCACCGATAAAGCTCAAAGGGTGGAACAGGTTGAGTCTGGCGAGTGTGGCGTACGGAACGGCCACTAGAGGACACTAGATCCGCCGCCGTTTCGTCCGTCGGCTTCATTTGCGCTGCGTAGTTCGTTTCGAGGCCCAACTAAAAGCGTGCGCTGTGGTGTCCTGGGTGATGGGGCCCTCAAGGCTATGGAGCCGTCCCCAGACACGCGTCAACCTCGACGACAATTTCTATACGTCGACTCTGCTGTCATTGCGACGGAGGAGGTGACCGACGAGGGCGATAGCTAGCTACAGTTCGGTGGCAACAGCGAACCTGATGAGCAAGACAACTGCGATGTGCCCAGTAACCGTGAAGTGGTGGACGTGATTGCTGTCTTGAGGCGGTCCACGAGCACACAGCAAGACGAAGACGCGGTGCAGGCCATCTGGCTATGCTAACGTAGTGTGATGCGAATAACAATGTCAAGAGTGGCCCAGAAAAAGTCGATGAACTACTTTCAACCCGAAATAAAGGTGTCCTCGAGCAGTTTGTGCACCCGAGAAACATTTGTGAAACTTTCTTTACACGTTTTCCCGAATTTCAATGTAGCGAAATTTCGATGTAACGAAGTAAATTTCGAATTTACCGACATCGTTACATCGAGGTTTAACTGTACAACTTTTCTGTTCTTTTTTACAGCGGAGCTGTTAAGGGCTGAGTTTCCAGTGTTGTGTCCGTCACCAAATGAATGTCGACACAAAACTCTGGACTGCTACTGCCATCTGATGAGCGATCAGCTGCAACCAGACAACCGGCCGCCAGTTGTCTGGTTGCCGCTGTCGCTGACAGAAGGCGGCAACCTTTCCAGCCTTTCCACTCTGGTTTTCACCAGAGTAGAAGGCGGAGTTTTTCTAGGCGTCGTCCCTAGAAGTCGTCCCTCGAGGTCATCCCAGAAATTGTCTTTGAGGTCGTCCTAGACGTCATCCTTGAGGTCGTCTTCCTTGAGGTTGCCTTCGATGTCTTCGCGTCGTCCTTGAGGTCGTCCTAGACGCTGTCCTCGAAGTCGTCCTAGAGGTCGTCCTTGAGGCCGTCCTTGAGGTCGTCCTTGAGGTCGTCCTGAGACATCGTCCCTGAGGTCGTCCTAGGCGTTGTCCACTAGACGTTGTCCTCGAGGTCATCCTAGAAGTCGTCCTAGCCGCCGTTTTGGAAGGTCATCTCAGACGTCATCCTCTGGGCATTACGATTCTTCAGGTCATCCAAGAGGTCGAAATGCCCGGAGGTTGTCCTACCATAGTACAGTTCCGCTCGGTCTTCTTCTTCACCAAAGTGGAAAAGCTGGAAAGTCTCTTTTTAACATCCCATAAAACAACTCGGTAGATTTACAAGCGTGCAGAACGGTGCCAAGGCCACTACCTGCCATGTCTCTTAAGAGGAAACACTAAGCCTAAATTTTAAATTTTTTTGAAAAATTCTTTTTTTTTTTCCAATTTTGGCGTTTTCAGTTTTAGAAACTAATTATACACCCTTACACCAAATTTGATAACCATACGCCAAATATTTACGTTGATATAAAATATTTTCAACACATTGTGAGGCAGTAACAAAGTAAAGGAGTTCAATGTTTGAATGCATTTTTCTCAGTTCCACTTTTTGCTGCAAATTTCATACGAAGGAATCTTTTGTTCGAAGGTGAAAGTATTCTGATACCACAATCAAGATGTTTCTGAACTGAAATTTACTGGGGAATCGGGCTATCTACTTTATTTTGTTTTAAGTTGAAGTCCTCAGTGATAAAAAACTAAGTTTTCAAAAATTGACATAGAACAGATATGCATCTCATATTTTGAGGTAATAACTCTTCCTGAAATTTTTACATTTAAGTTATTAAAACTAGATAGCCCGAGGTCCCATATCCCCCACTTTATATTCAAGCAGTCAAAATGGTGCTTAATAGCTTCATTTGCATATCATAGATTTCTTAATGAAGAGTGACACATCACCTTATGCAGGTATGTAAATTTGTCCTAGAGAGCTGAAAGTTTGCACAGTACACCTACATCTGAAGCTAAATCTCCCCTGCAAATTTCATTCCGATCACTTGAGTAGTTCAAAAGTTTGACCTCTAGCCAGTGTC